>DWNR01000029.1:0-31755 GCA_018250455.1 Polygonus leo | reverse complement strand
TTGTCTGTCTGTCTGTATAACGAAACTTGGTGCGATTATTTTTCATACTCCTGAGCTAGTTATAGTATACTTTTCATCACGCTACAATCAATTATTTAAATTGTTCAGTAAATTACTTAATATCCTAGTTAAAACATGTTTGCAATTATAGTATAGTGCTCGTCCATGATTTCTCATCCATGACTTGACTTATTCTATTGTAATTTTTTGGCCCCAAGTAGATCACAGACAATACAAGTCTTATTAATATAAGAAGGCTTGTTAAAAGACGGTGTAACTTTATTTGCTTAATGTTAGCATAATTTCTCTAAGGTATGCAAATAATGGAGACATAAAAAAATACTTACTTCAGACAATCTCCTCTTTCGAGACCTAAGGTTGTACGAACTTGGTGACCCTTCTTGGTTATTGTGGGTAGCTATTTCCGTAGTTTCTGTTGTGGAATCATAGTCATTTTCCTGTGTCATGCTGGCACCTACAAACGGTGCAATACATGTTAAGTTAAATTACTGTTATTAAATTCATAAAAATAATTATGATAAAATAATTGATAATCGATAATTAATAAATTAAAGTCAATTTTAAAGAATTTATAACTTATTATGGCATATATTAATATAGGTAATCTGCATAATTATATAGAGACGTCTCCGTACGTATCTCTTTCGTACAATATACGTCTGTACATTTTCCACAACTATTTACTTAGAAAACGTTATCTCAAATATTTTAATGCCAATCACGTTAAATAAAAAAATCTTGGGTTTATAGATTTTCTTTTAGTTGGTAAGATGTAAGACATGTTTATTGGTAAGTTGCTTAAATTTAATGAACCCAGAAATAGTTGTTATAATCACTTTTGAAAAGTGCGAAGTTATTTCTATTGCCGTATAAAATATTTTTAACCAAGCTAAGCTACTGGGGAACATCCTTGTTATTCTTTATTTATATAAGATATATTGTTTAGTATTAAAACATTTTGTGACAATTCCCTTACTTGAAGTAGTTTCTTTAATCTGTACAGTGACTTTTAGTCCTGAATTATTAGTACTAGGAATTGCTGCTTTAACCGACTGAGTTGTAGTGCTGTCTCCAACATTATTTGTTGTAATTTCAGTATTTGTTGCTTCATCTTCGCCCTTAATTATTGCTTCAAAAGTTTCTTGCTTTTCGATGTTTTCAAATGCCTCATTACTGAGACTATCTGTATCAATTATCATAACGACTTCGACTTTATCATCATCATCATATTCGTCTACCTCATAGTTCTGTATATCACTTAATAACTTTGCAAGAGACTCTGCTGCAACTTGTAGATCATTACAGGTATCAAATTTGCCCTACAAAATTTTTAAATCAAAATTAGGCTTACAATAAAAAGTGATTAATATACATTAGTTAACGCACATTGCTTAAGAACTTAACAATACATTAGTGTATTCCTGTTTCATTTAGACTACATTCTAGAGCCAAAATATTAACGTCAATTTAAAATGCACAATTCGTTTTTTTACAATACAACATGAGGTTCACCGAATGATTTGAGGCTAATTTATAAACAATTTCGAATTATAACCGATACGAAAAATGCTAATAAAAAAACTGCTACGCGGCGGAGTGGCTATGGCTGTTATGGCTGTTGTACAGTCCACATTCAGGACCCATTATCTGATTTTATCAAAATTACATAATATTATTACAATCAAACATTCCATACACACCTGTAAAGCGTCAATCAAATACACACCAAAGCTATACATTTCCATATATGTGATTGGACTCATATTAGTAGCAATATCACCTGGAAATAAAGTTTAATAATGAAATGTGGGTTGTTGAGTTGCAATAAGTAGGGTATCTATTATATAATTGTGTATTATTTCAATAATACGATATTAGCAGACCCGGTAGACACTGTTCTCCCAGTAAAGTGAAATTTCTAATAAAAAAATTGAGGTCTGAGACAAGATTCAAACAAATCCCGTAACTCAAGTTGGAACAAGTTGCTCATTCGAATAAAATTCCATTAAAATCGGTTCTGTACCTTCTTAATTTATTCCGAACATACATCGTGACACGACTTTCTATGTATAAAGATAAATGTTTTTAATTTCATATGTGTTACCTTCTGGATTTATGTTTTGATTTAAAACATTTAGCAATTTCGTAGATGCGTCGAGTATATCAGCATCATCTCTGATATTTTCCTTAATATAAACTGTAGCTTGATATAGATTCCATTGTTGTCCACGTGACAGGATTTCCGTCAATAGTTTAGTCAGAGAATCTTCCATTATTTGTATGAATGTTTTTACCCATTTATCACATTTAGCTTTTAAGCTCTCCTCCATTTTGTCCGAATTTACTTCAAACATAACATTTTTGTTTTCAATACATTCATTTAAGTTTGCACTGCCATACTGATTTAAGTTAATTTTAGTTTTCCTCCTTCTTAACTTAATAGGTCTATTTGTGTTTCGATTAGTGTTATCGATTGACTGTTCATTACGTTGATTGGAACTTCTATCATCATTCCGATTGTGTAAGATGTTTGTGTACGCATTTTCCATTTCTTGTATTTGCTCAAGAGTAAGGTCAGTCTGGACTTGTGCATCAGCAACATTTCTAGGTCGAGCACTGGGTAATACTGTGTACTGTGTATTGGGTAATACTGTGTACGGTGTATTGGGTAATATGTATGGTGTACTCGGCATTTCCACATACATCCTTGTATTATTAAACATATTCCTAATATTTGGCATATTTAGGTAAACATTATTATCATCTTGTGAGATATCTAATAATGGTCGGGGCGATTTTGGTCTAACATAATCACTAGATTTGAGTAAATATTTCAATTCATTTACATTAAAAATTGGAACATGGGATTGTCCATTTCTTTTGAGTTCTGTATCATTTGAAATAACAACCTAGAAAGAGTAATAAAATACAATAAGCAAGTACAACACAATATTCATGAAATAATAAGAAGATATTTATTAGTGTTTATAATAGATTCCAAAATAAATCTTACCACAAAATAGTTTTGTTCATTTAATTTTGAGCAACAATCTAATATATGATTGTTGTTTGTTTTATCTTGATTTGATCTTATAATGTCTTCATCTGAAAGTAAAAAAAAAATGAAATCATTTTCACTTTATTCAATTAAATCTTTTGCTTTTTTAAATTACTAATACTAAAGACTAATAAATCAGTGGACATTTGCACACCAAAATTGTCACCAATGAATTACTGATATGGTAGATCTCCATGTCATGATAAAACATTGTCCACCGGTAAAATAACACAGGCTAGGAATGCAAAAAGTTTGAGTAAAAAGTTCATACACAAAGAGTTTTGGTTTTAGAGAGGTGTGGTTACCGACTATACCTACTTACGCACGAGCCAAACATCTTAGTTCTCAGGGGTAACAATGCATCTATTATCAACTTCTGTCTATAGATGACAGTGACTATCAATGATTAAAACAGTGAATATACATTCAACCTGATAGTTACTACCTGATACCTGATAAATAGTACCAATAAAAACATAATAGTACTTGCTAGAATTTTTATGCTTTTTGGAAGGGTGAATGTCCTGGAACTTTGTATGATAATATTGTGTGCAATAGGCTTATGTTGTAACGCTTGTGTTAATATTTACCAGATATAGCACATCCATGGAATAACAACTTGTAGATGATGTAATTGGCATAATGTGCCTTGGCTCGGTGTGAATTTCTTGCAGCAATATCCAATTCAGTCCTAACATATTTCGGAACTACTAGGCAGCATTTATCATCTAAAAAAAATATTGAAGTGAAATAACAGTCATGCCACTCAGAATATGAAAAATGACATGTGAATTGAACAACTTACCAGATTCTAAAATATTTGTTAAAAACTTGATTTCATGTAAGTATACAGCTGTGTCTGGTATAATATACCATTTATCTTCGAGTGAATAGTTTCTTGAAAGCCGTTTTAATGGAGCCAGATCAAGAGTTTCATGATTGTTTCCCTGCAAAAGCAGTAAGTTTAAACACATCTATATTATAAATCTCATTTAGTTTCTACATTGAATGGTAAGCTTGAGTTTCACTCTTTCTCACATTTTCTGACTTAATTCTTCATACCCTGTGTTGTAATGCATATGGACATTATTTTACAGTGGAAATTAAGTTCATCAGTATAAGAAATGTGTACGAAAACACTTTAAAATCAAAAAGGATAAATAATAAACTATGTATCATTGGCTCGAGGGCTAAATTATATAAACACAGTGTTTGCTGCATGGCACCAAAAATATATAACAATCTACCAGACTCCATAAGAAGCAAATCCAGGTACAATTAAAAAATGAACTTAAAATTTACTAAACTAACAAAGCATTGTATTGTGTTAAATATTTTTTTGAAGATAAGACATAAATGTACAATTGTATTATTGTGTAATTAATTGTAGTGAAAATATTTTCTTTAAAATTTAATATTTGAACACCTAACTAGGTTAAATGTGGGGATCTTTATTATTTTTCATTTAAACACCATCATGTAACCCATATTTGTACAAATAAATAATTTCATTTGAAAAATTAGTGACTTAACTTGATAAAAAAAAAAAAATGCCTTTTGCGCAATGAGTTTCAGTATGATAACTGTCCCTTATACATTGCATCCTTTTAATTTTATTCTGGTTGGAAAGATGTAATAAATTCAGTAAATGTGTGTTTAAATTTTAAGGATTTTTATTGTTCAGGATTTGGAAACATAACTTTACATTATTTATTCTTTATAGTGCTAATTACATCCAATGGGTATTGATAACTAATTAATTAAATAATGATAATAAAATTACTTACTTCAATACCTCCACCATCATTGTCACTCTGATTACGTGTATCACCATTGTTACCATCTGAAAATGAAGGTAATAGTAATAGTAGGGTAATAGTATGGTAAGTAATAGCTAAGTATATATAAAGGTAGTAAACGAGCATACAATCCACATAATGATAAGTGGCCCCTGCCACCCATGGACATCAGTAATCATCCCCAGCTACAATTAAATCATAGCTAAGTTAGATCGACCGAAACACAATAATTGCTTCATGGATGATTATGATGGTGATGGTGGTACCTCTCCAGTCAATCTAAACAAGTTTTACCACCTGGCCAATAAATCAATGAATACTAAAATGTGCTGCAGGTTAAAAAACATTGTATGGAACATACCTTGAATATTATTTTCAACAATTGAGGATCTTCCACTTCCTGACGAACGCCTTGAACTAAAGTTATTATACTGTGCCGAATTTCTATCGAAGAAAAAATGGTCCGACACTGGAGGTGGCGTATTTTGGGTTCGTGATGCTACATTGGCAAGTCTAGAAGATTTTGAAACACAACCAGGATGTGGACAAACATAATTATTATGAGGTTGGCTTTCTGGATTCTGTGGGGTACTATGTGGCAATTCTTCATTACTCCTTAATATTTGCTTATTAGTAGTTCTAGGTGCTTGATAATAGTGTTGGCAATGAATTTGATTAAGTAGTTTTGTAGACAACTTTCTGTTGGGCGGAGGTTCCTGCGGCTCAGGGTAATTCCCTTGTTGAAGTGAGTTACCAGATGTCCTCATTTGTTGTTGAGCTCTCTCCATCTGTAAAAATATGTTGCTATTATGGTTATTTCTTCATTTGTTGGACTCAATGCAATTTGGAAAGCAGAATTTTCTTTAACCAGATTGTAAGTCATGGTTTATTACAACATTATTAGTATTGGTAACACCTGATTTTTTTTTAAATTTGAAACTTAGCTTCACCCAAATTTATAGGATTCCTACACAATTACTTGGACTTTGTTGGCAACAACACCCCTGCCAGTTTTTCTATCCACAGCAGCAATACAAAGCTGTTATTTGTGTAAATAACAATTAACCCGTTGAAAAATGCAGGGCAATTGAAAAAATTAATGTCAACTAAACTCAACTAGGTAAACTTCAGTATTCAGTCAATATACACAGTAAACAGATCAAACTTGAAAAACGAGATATGGACATAAATTCATGTCTGCAGATTTCAAATTAAGTATAACAGGATTTATTGAGTTGCTATGTATTTCATGAGTGCTAGCAGCCAGGACTCCAGACTTTGGAGATGGTAATTTCCATGTCATGTTCAATGCTTAACATAACGTTACTGGAGCGTCTTTTACCTTTCTTATGTGTTAATTATACACAACAATTCAAATTGTAACTATAATTATAAATATATTACATCTTCATCACGAATATTCCATAAACTGACACCAGTTGCAGTATTGAAATAATATTTTTGGCCTGGATGGCTTCTCGAAACACCTATTATCCAAGAATTGGCTTCGGCTTCTCTGTTCCTAGCAGGATCGTTAATTTTGTTGGCACAAGTCTTTGTACTATCTTCAGACATTTTTAAGCACATATATTATATGGTTTTATTTATGTTTTCATAGTGAACTTTCACAGCGAAAAACTCGCAAATTAAAAAAATACTCAGGATAAAGTTTTCGATAAAACAGCATATGAAATGATCTTCACAACTTAAAATTTGTCTTTATCATATTGTAACAACAGTAAAATACAGTTAAATATTATTCAGAATCGCGAAAAACCATAGCATGAATTCGCAAATTCTCTTCGCGCGATACTAATCAATAAATTTTATAATCAATACTTGTTTGAGAGTTGCGCGCACAGATAACTATATAAATAGGGAATAGGCAGGTCCTTCGATACATGATTGTTTCGAAAACATCGATATATATTTCATAAACATAAAATCGATACAAGTCACAAACATCGACATCGTTTAATCTAATCATAGCTATAAGAAAACGATTATCCTAACTATTCAATTTTCAAAACTATTCGTAAGGTAACCAAAACGTATGATACAAATAATTGTCCAAGAGTTTAAAGCTTTTTATTTATCTATAAATGATATAAACTATAAACTACTGATCGGATTTTCTTTCGAAAGATGGATGGAATGATTCATTACGAAGATTTTGGTGTATAATTAGTTAGAGTTGTGTATATTTCGTATCGATAAGTGTAGACGTTGATGGAAAAAAATCATATCGCTGAAGTAAAAGGCTAAACATACGCACCTATATAATGAAACTTACAATGTATGTTTATTTTTGTTAAAAAAGTAGACATATATTAATATATTTGCACGGATTGTATATCAGCCACCTGTGTAAAGCCCCCCGCCGCTTCTATGTGTCTTTCTGAACGCAATAAACTCAGAAATAACAGAAAGGATTTTCAATAAGGTTTCAACCAATGAAAAGAGTTAACCACCTCGTTCAATGATTTATCGGTAAGTTTCAGGTGTAACATTCATTATTTTTTTATAAATTGACTGACGTATAACAAATGATACTCAACACGTCTGACGTAGAATCTCAAAATGGGGTGAAAACGAATAAAAAAATAATAACAAGTATCGTTTATGTTTATACCGATGTTTGTTATCATCTATGCCATCGTTGGATGTTAAAAATATATCGATGTTTTGAAGAACGACTTGATCCCTATTAAAGTTGGGAATTTATTTTTATATGTTAATGTTTGACTTTGACGTCGTGGGCTCATATTATGAATGGTTTTTGTTTTTACAGATCGCTTTAAAGGGGGAAACTAGATGTAACTGGCCCCTTTCAGTAACTAGACAGGTCTCCCCCATCTGTTTAAAACTCTATAATAAGAAATTGTTAAATTAAAATTACTCTTGTTGTGCAATATTATTTGCTCCACTGACTCTTACTTTACTTATAATTGAATCAATCATATTATAAAAATAACGAGACAATTAACATTACACCCTAACGGTTGGTAAACAGTTTTGACCATGTAAAATAAAAGAACACTAAAAGTGATGTTTTTTTAGAACTTGATACAAAATAATTTTTTACTTACAGTCGCTTTTAGTAAATTTGCGAAGCTTTTAGTTTTATTCGAAATATTGGAATTATGAACATGGAACTAATCTAATGTTTTTAATTTACCTGCATTGTATATTTTATAATGGGGCATGTAACAATTGAAGAATTTGATTAAGAAAATAAGCTTTTTAGTAAGTGGCATAGGTACACGGACGTATGTGTACTAAAATATATTTTATAGATACAATTTGTCCAAATGTTGTGAATTTTTTGTGGTATTTTTTTCCTTTCCTTTAAGCAGATAATTGGACAACCAATTTAGCACGATGATACGTACGATACGATTTACCAATGAATAACAGTTACATGATAGTTCTATAAAGCTTGGAAAATCTGTCTTTCTTTTATAGAATTAGAACACTGAAGTCCACCTGATCGTAATGTTCACTATAATCCAAATGCAATAAGCAAAGTGGACTACGTATGGCTGAAAAAGATGTACGCCCCGTATTTAAAAGTTTCCAGAAATTTCATTTTCTAAATAGAAGTACCAGAATAACTTTACGGTTCCAGTCTTGGTCAATTTACCCTACCTTTATTTTGTCTTACTGACCACGATTTAATAAAGTTTAGAATTCATCTAATTTCGGCCCAACTTTATTTGTGCAGATATTAAAATAGATTTAATATTATATATAACATAAGTAGAGCCCGTCGTTTATCGTAAGGGTTAAAGTGACGACAGAAATGAGTACAGAGGGTAATTTCTGTCCTTGGTCAGCGACCAGAATCGTATCCCGGCGGGGTCGCCAGCCCATCAATTCTGCCGATGTGTCTAGTCTTCCTTGACCATTCATTTCTTTGCTGAACGTAAGGTGTTCACTCAACATTAATAATTACTATCGGTCCCAGGTAGACGACATTCTGCCTTTGAAAAAATCTACACAATACCTCAACCTTTGATAGAGATATAGGTAGTAATGAATGTGTGATGGGTGTGTTAGTGTGACGGGCGTGTTAGTGTGATGGGTGTGTTAGTATGATGGGTTTGTTCCATGCCAATAGATGTTTTGTGACCAATAACACTATTATTATGTGATAACAGTAAGAAGAAATGTGTGGAAATTGAGTGCATTATATTATTAAGCATGACTAAAATTAGCAAACACACATTACAAATGAACATAAAGTGGATAATATACTTGCCAACAACTTCCAACTTTTCAAAAGGAATAATAAGTTATGGAATTTTAAAAAAAGGCATTCAATAATATTCATTTAATGGAATTAACTTTCTATATTCAAAATATTATAATCTATATAATACCTACCTATACCTGTAACCATTATTAAAAATATTAACCTGTAATCAACATGAAACATTTAAGAAAATAGGTCCTAAACATTTAGGACTTTTAAGCTATAATAAGAATTCTCTACTACCTAACATTTTTAGACTAACTATGAAGCATTTAACATTTCTTAATTTTATCTCATAATTCTTTTGAAAACTACATAACAGTAACAGATATTATATAATTCAGAAATAGTAACTTTCACTAAATAAATGCAGCATCAGTAAGCTTGACATAGAAGCAATTCTGATAATAATAGAGAGGCTCAAATTTTCTAAGGAATATTTTTTAACATTGGAAGAACATTTAAGGCACAAATGTAGCCATATTGTAGTAAGCTTGAGAACTAACATCATTATATAAATATCATTTCTTTATAAGTTTTAACAGTACAATGTCGGCACTTCTGTAATTGCTATGTTGCTGTTCCTCAGGTATTTTCTCAATATAGAAAAAGTCTGATATCTTCTCGTAAAAAGTGTCCCATATTTTCTTTTGGATTTCTGTGTCTCTTATTTCTTGAGTTAAATATATAACTGGCTTCTGTGAAAATGCATTTGTTAACTTTTGTAATGTTTGAAGAAGTGGCTCGACTGCCTGAAAAAAAATAGAATTAAATTGTATATTTATATATACACTATAATAAATGTATCACTGCTTTTCTTATCAAGCACAATTATAAACTTCTATATAGCAATATTTACTTCTTCATAGTAGACACAATCAGCTAAAACAACCATATCAAACTCTTGTTTATGTATTTCAGAATTATTGTCGCCCCACACTAATGACTCTGCTATTGCATATCCTCCCATGCTTCCAATCTTAGCTTTATTTTCTGCTATATTTAACCGGAGTAAAGACAATGCTTCAGGTAGATCTGTCATGGTCACTTGAGCCCTGAAATTATTCAAATGATAGTGTGAATATGGTATTATATGGAATATGGTCTAATCTCAGTGATAAAATTTCTTATATTCGTGTAAAGATATATTATGTACATTACATACCCCAAGGTAGCCGCTGTGAGTCCCACAACTCCTAATCCAGCACCTAATTCTAAAACTTTCATTCCACTCAAAAAATCAGGTTTCTGATGGCACATCGTCTCAAGATATTTAGCCAAAACCAACGATGCGTCCCAAACTACACAATTTACGTCTCCCTCTAACTTTTGAAATATTTTCAAAGTTTTTAAACATACTTCAATATCAATTTCTCTCGGATACAAATCATTAGGTTGTAAACTTGATCTTCGATGAGACATTTGTGCGATACTCTCAAAACTATTGTTATGTTGTAGATTAACGAAAGGGTTTATTTGAAAAAACAATTTCATTTATACGAGTTACCAGTACACCTTTTAAAATGAAATAGGAAACTCAGAAACAGAACATTTAAAAAGATAACAAACCGTGATCGATTATTTGACATTGACAGCTTTTATAGTGTTGCTGCTTTATATTATAATTTTGACTAATTATTTATGTTTCAAATGTAGGTCAGACGGCCGTATTATAGGACAGACAAAGTAAATATTGTTTTAGACCATATATTTTAAAATAGATTTATTTAAACTCTATCTATATACGTATTAAAACGTAGCAACGTAAAATTTACTTTGTAATCCACTCCTGCGGAGAGTTTAAGTTTTTTTTTATGTATTTTCAAACGTTGGTATTGCTATAAATAAAAAAAATATATATTTATATGTTATGGCAAGACTTTAATCATATGACATTCAGCCACTAGAATTGTAAAATTCTAGGTTTCATAGGTTTTCTAATCAGTTAAAATGGGTGGAACGATGGGTATTTTTTGGTATATCCTGGCTGTTTCAGTGATTGGTAAGTATTTTTAGGCTATTTATATTACTTAATTCGTAATAATCAACAGTAACTTATACTCGATCTTTATGTATGTTTAGGGTCTCAGGCGACGGGAGAATTCTGCGTTTTGCATAGTCCAGACTCCTTAAAGTTTGCAGGATCTTCTAAGACTTTCGAAAGCGTTCTCAAAGAAATCTTCTCCGCTTCATTAGGCCTGTCTGTTGAAGAGGTAATAATTTCTTTGTACTATATTTTAATATGAACATCATCGATACAGAATTCGTCGTAGAAGTATTATTTAATTTATGAGTTAATCCCTAAAGGCAGACCACCAAAATAGAGCAAACTCAAACGAGAAAACCCATAAGTGTAAAAAAATATGCATTTAATTTCTTATGTGGTCCCTGGCGTATTTAGTATCGCTTGTGACACTCACGACTTGAAGACTAATCTCGTGACACTTGTAACATAAAGTCGATCATATTTTGAGAGACTGCTCACAAATTTCAAAGAAATTTAGATTATAGTACTTCTACTATGTACTTGTCTATTTACACATACATTTGAATATGTGGGGGCAGTTGAATAACTAGATGTTATCTCATTAAATGTTTATTTTAAGTATGGTAATTACTTGCAGAATTCTGAATGGACTGGGCTATCAATTGCTGACCCCTTCAACACTCCTGAGGCTGTTGTAGAAGTGTATGTTGATGGTGTATCATCACTGGGCAATGCTGTGAGTATAATTTCCCATTTGTAATATAAATAAGAAGGTATGCCAGACATCATGTCTGATTTTCAAAATAATAAAATAAATACCCTACCATTTTCTTTTTCCTAAACATAATATTTTTATTTACGAGAATTAATTTTCTAGGAGATTAAATATCCTAATTTTATTTGTTCTATATCATAAATATTTTCAGCCTAATTCCAAAGTGAAGACATTCCCCTTGACTGTGGATGAGTATGAACCGGACACATATGAGGCCTTGAGACATAGAATCAAGCAACGATTCTCAAATGGTGGTAACAAGCTTGTCAACATTAGGCTTTCTGAACCCAATGATGTAAGTTACTTTGAATATAAGCTATGTCTTAGTGTAATGTGATGTATATGCAAATTTATAATTACAGATGTGATACCTACATTATCCATAATATTATACTGCGTTTTTTAATCATTGACAGTGTTGTAGTTATGAATCTCAGCTTTCACACAGGGGAACCATGTACAAACCCCATGTATCTTAGATTTTCCAAATTATCTTTTCAATAAGGAAAAACATGCGTAAAAACTTACATAGAAATTATAAAAACAATATCTTTTCAAATATGTTAACTTCTATGGGCACTATTATGTTGTTGTGACACTTTTTATCCACATTTTATATAGTAATTTTTTAGGATGTTCATTTTCAATGATAAATAATTTTTGGTAGATAAATATTGTGTAAATAATCATTAAAATAGGGTGTTAAACTTCATTTTCAGTTCAACGAATATGTTGATGTGTTTGGTGCAATTGCTCCACCGAAGGTATCAAAACAGTCTTTACAACACCTGAAATATTCTGTGGAAGAAGATTACCAGTTTCTAAGTGAGTTGGAGGCTCTGAAGGCTTTGATTGCCAAGGTAATGTTCTATCTACGTATATAAAGTATGTCTAAAAGTCTTCAAAAAAAGTGAGTAGGTACTCAATTGGTTGTATTTTTTGAGATAATATTAAACCATTTTAGTTTTTCATAACACCAATGTTTGAGCAGTTTTAGTTTGAACGTTTTGATAATATCTAACATACTTACAATAAAAATCTTAAATACCCAAATTTAGGAATAGCAATTGGATCTAAATTGTATTATTTCTTTTTTTACAAGAAATATGAAAGTGTTGCAGTGACCATTTAATGGACTATATTAGTGTTTGCATTTCTTTTATCTATTTTGTATATCTTTACAGATCAGAAATGAAGCAGTAACTGCAGATAATGTTATAGATTTTTACAACTTCAGATTCAGGTCCCTTCATGCTTTATCTGATTTCCATGGACCTAATTCTCTTCAAACTAAAGAGGCTAAGAAACTGCTTGGTAAGTTTTTATATTGATAATTCAATCTAAAATACATCTGTAAATGATGTACAGTAGATATTAATGTAAAATATTACTTAACAAATCATAAGCGACAAATATAATATGGCAGTTATATCAGTTAATAGATACATACTGACATAGATTGATAGGACAATCAGTCCTGGGTGGAACAACCTTGTCATCATTTCTCTTGCGTAACAGTTGTTACTGGAAAATCTTGCATATCGCTTGAATATCTGTGATAATCCATTACTAGATCTCATACTACATCTTAGTTAATTATTACAATGATGTTTTAGGTGAAGCTCTCCAAGATTTGAGTGACGCATTTGTGAAAGCTTACGATGGATCAGTGCTTGTGACTGCAGTGGCAACCGATGTCGCCCACACCCGCCGTGCAGTGCGCTCCGTACCTAACGAACGTCAAAGCTTAGCGGTGAGTAGAATATGAGAGATATTCTGTTTCAGGGAATACAATATTTATATACATGTGTGGTGGTGTATTTTAATAATTACTATTTCTGACATATATTGTGATCAATGTAATACTAATTCACAAGATATGCTCAACAATTTTGCTTGAATTTATAAAATGTGTAAAAATAAAAACACTGGCAGGTCTACAGGTTTAGGTCCATAAGCATAATCCTGGGCAAGTAACTATATCAATTCTTGAATCTTGATTTCAAGGATGATGACGATGTACCAGAAGAAAACCCACCTGCGCCACCTGAACCAGCTGAATCAGCTGATACCAGTGATGTTAGCTGAAACTTTGTTGCCTTTTTTAAATTGTTTCAGTAGTTTATTTGGAATATAATATTGTTTATAATGATTGAATCAAACATGTATAAATGTAAAAATCTGTAGGTATTAAGTCATAGTAGTGTTAGTTCAATTCATTAGGTAGTATAGCAACTTGAACATATCATCAATAGATCATTTTGCCTTTTGCATTTGCTCAAGAAACATTACATGTATAGCTTATAATGTACGTACACTGTTGACAGGTATATACTAATCAAATTCAAGGTATTTTCGCAAGTCTTTATTCCTACACTTTTAAAAATGTAAAACATTAAACTTGTTACTGTTAGTTATTTATTTATTGTGCATTTTAATGTTACTTAATAATAATTCGTTTTTATATCCGCATATTTTTTTACATTTACAGAATCACGATGACGACTCGTACACTGCCGATTACGCCGCCATCTTCAACATACTGTTGTGGTTTGGAGTGGTGTTCACATTTACCTTGGTCGCCATTGTCTATGCTATAATGGACATGGACCCTGGTAGGGATTCCATTATCTATCGTATGACTAGCACCAGAATGAAGAAGGACAACTAAATACATTTATAAAGTCGATTCTGTCGACTATGATAGTAGTGAATCTGCTACAGTATCTTCTCGCTTTATTCCACTTGTCCCTTCAAATCTTTACTAGTTTCCTGTACATAAGCGAGATGTATGTTGTTGTTTAATAAAACATTTCTAGTATTTATGTGTATGTAATAAACTTGAAAAAGTATTATTGGTAATATTATTTTGTTGGAAGTTGATGTGTGTTGTTATTTCAAAGTTTATACTATAGGGTTGCACATAATTCAAATTAATCGCTTTCCGTTAGTGAATGTAAATGTGAGTTTAATGATAATTGAAACCAAGATGAAAATATAGATTAATTTTATTATTTGTTTAAGCACCATAAAATACATTAAGTAATTAATTTATTTAAAATACATAAGTCACATTCCTTAACTATCGTATCTATTGAGGCACTTTATAAAGCCTAATACAATTTTCATGATTGGGTTCAACAGACTAAACCTTCGAATTATTATTCGATATTCATTATTCGAATTTTCGAAGAAATTTCTAAGAATTCAGGCTAATTCACACAAGTAGTATGAAAATGTTAAATAGTAATAATTACATTGTAACATTAAACTATGAGAAAGACTCTGGATTGTTTTTATTTAAATTAGTAATCCCAAATATATATGAGATACTTTTACTTTTTATTTCTTAAAGCACCTATTTAAATTTAATATAAATTGAATGATTTGTGGTCGTAAGATTAATTGCCTACAGCCTATGTTAATTAAAAAATACACAAAATAGACTTCTAAACATATCTGATGCACACTAAATTATATTAATGGCAGTAATTATACGTCAAATATTACTATTATAATATATATTAATAAACATTACAAAAACTTAAATCATTATTAGCATTTAAAAGTATATTATTTATTTATCGTAAGGCACGTAATTTTATCTTTATTATTAATATCATATTAATTGCAATATTTGTAGTAATATATAGAGATAAGAACATACTATATTCAAATTAAATTACTAACATAATTGCTTATAAACACCATTTAATTATAATTAGTGTATTTTTAAATTGCCCCATTTATACTTGGATATATTTTAAACATATTATTCGGTCGTTCGTTTTTATTTATACACGTCGTAAGCAACATAGGTATCTAGGTAGCTATGCGAATACTGTAAAGATCCACTAAAGAAAGAACTAAACAGAAAATTAGAGAATATCGTTGTTTTAAAGGTAAAATTCACGAAGTATTTTACAATTTTCAATATTTTTGTAGTTTCAGTGTTATAAAAAATTGGTTATTTTTCCAAATCAGCATCATCAAAACGAGTTAATAGTTTCCTTTGAGACATACCATGCTAGTAGTAAAGTCCTAAAAAGTAATTTGACGTCAAACATAGCGAGTTTTAATTTTAAACCGACATTATAAACGCAAAGGTGAATGTACATATAAATTAGTGCAAGTATATGCTAGAAGCTACGAAAGACGCACAGAGCGAATAGCACGCACGACGCACGGGACATAGTAGCTCTGAAAGGGAAGCGCTCATTGCAGCGTCACGCTTGCCGCTTGTCGTACTCATAAAACTTGCGGCGTTTTACTCAGCGCTGTGTCACATATCGAACACGAGAAAAGACTTGCGCAAACACAATTATTTTCGCCAAATTTGTTACTGATTGAATTTTTATTAAAAACTGATGAAAATGTACGCAAGTTGTGGACATTTGCAAGTTTATGTTGGCGTAACTAAGTGCGACGCACGGTGTGTTGGTTTGCGCGACGCAAACGAACACACCGTGCTCAGCTCCGCGGGGAAGCACTCGTAGTAGCGGCGGCACGCGGGTCTCTCGTCGTACTCGTAGAACTTGCTGCGCGTACTCAGCGACGTGTCACATATCTAGTATGTGTAGACACTTGCGCAAATACAATTATTTTCGTCAAAATTGTTATTGAATGATTTTTTATTGTAAACTGGCAACATAAAAGACGCTAATGGTGGAGATTTTCAAGTTCGTGCTGGCGTAACTAAGTACGACGCACGGTGTGTTGGTGCGCGCGTCGCAAACGACGTCTCAGCTCCGCGGGGAAGCGTTCATAGCAGCGGCGGCACGCGGGTCTCTCGTCGTACTCGTAGAACTTGCTGCGCGTACTCAGCGCCGTGTCGCACACCGAGCACGCGAAGTGGTGCACGCACCACGCTTTGTTCAGCGCCGTGAACACTGTAATCAAACAATAAACATGTTACATATTAGTATATACACATTAAAGATTCTCTCTTAAGACGGATTAATCGAGGAATTAATTATTTGGCATCATAAAAACGTGTCGTGTGAATTGATATCCGATTCGATCCGAGACGCCTGAACATAGGTATCCGATTTTAAATTATTGTCTAACTAGTCGGATATTCCCGATATAGTCACGAATAGATATATTTTTATATATAAGTAGGTATATTAGAGAGAAAAATCAGAACAGTTATTTACTTCCCTACAACTTTTAATCTATATCTATACATATAATTAATCGGTTACTAATCGTTGTCTGTATGGAAAATATGTCTGGGAGACACCATTGCTGGAGGTCTTTAGTAAGGAACAGTACCCAAAACAATGATTTTTAGATTTTTTGCCGGTTTGTCTGTGCGTTTTTTGCACGCTAATCTGACTGATCCCATTTGAATGCAGTTTTCACTGATGTTCTGTAGCAAAATTCACTTTACATATAGTAATGAAAAAGTTATGTTAGTTTAAAAAACCACGTTTTATGATAAAATTGGTAACATCGCGAGCGAAGCTGCGGGCAGTAGCTTGTAAGCAATACAAATGAAACTTACCATCGCCAGCTATAACTTGGTTGCACACATAGCACAAATTGCCGAAAAGCTGGTGGTAGTGCTGCTCGCAGTAAGCCAGCCCCTTCTTCTCGTAGTGCCGATGGCCGTGGAACGGCTTCTCGCATTTGGCACACACGAAGTGCTGTCGAATCAAAATTAAATTATGTGACATGACTATAATAATGATAATGTTTCTGTACCGTTTAAGGTATAGTGTGTAAACAAAGTACCTACATTACTCTTTCATCTTCATCATCATCACAAGTGACTCACTGCTAGGCACAGGTCTCCTCTCACAATGTGAAGCCAAATGCGAATTAGTAGACTTCACACACCTTGAGATTTTTTACAAGCTCTTAGGCATGTAGGTTTCCTCACGATGTTTTCCTTCACCGAAGAACAAGTGATAATTTAATTTTAAATACACACATAATTTGAAAAATTACGAGATGCGTGCTGGGATTCGAACCTGGACCCTTTGTGTAAAAGGGTGGATTCTTAACTACTAGGCTATCACTGCTTAGCATATACCTTCTATATCCACTATAATTTTAATGAACAGCCATGACTACATCTCTGGCTATATCTATAAATAATGTACTTGATGTAACACAGATTCATATTCATTAGTAATTTATGTGACCATCAAATATAAATTAAGGATCTTTTCCTCAATATTACACATAGAATTACTCACCTCAACATGCCAGTGCTTGCCTAAAGCTGTAACAATTCTTTCCTCAATGGGGCGACGGCACGCACCACAAATGGGAATACCCATTTTGTCATGGCAACGAAGACAGAAGAGATTGTTCTGTTGGAAAAAAAATGACAAAAAAATAACCATGAATATTCAACAACATATTAATGGTTAAAATAATATTGTACCTCTACACTATTATTTTTTTATAATATAATATTAATCTTATTAACTATTTATATAACTATTTATATAATATTAATCTTATTAACTTATTAACTTATTAACTAAGGAGATAAGCATTATTAATGTTGGACTAAGAAAAAATATTATTATCACTTATTTCAAAAGTCCTGTGAATCTAGTGTTTAATAAGGGTTATGGAATGCAAAGTCATTTATAAATTTCAGTTAAGGGCTTCAATTAACACCTTTGGGGATTTCCAGCTAAAACATTACTATAAGTACTACAAGCACTTGTTGCAAGTTAATTGGAATATAATTAAATTTGTTTCACACTTATTGTACTTTGAACTATGAATACTGACCACATCGTTTGCAGCATATCCAGGGCGATTCTTCACTTCCCTGGCGGTATGGTCGAGCTCTACGCCGCAGGTGGCGCATGTGAAGTGGTACCCGTGGTACACTTCGCCGCGGTAGCGGAGCGGCTCTCCGTCGATCACACCACTATTTTGTGTAAAATATTTATGATTAATTAAAGCAAATATTATAAGAAATGCAGTCATCCTACCGGTATAACTCGGAAAGGGTCCCTGAATTGATTTTTAGCAAAATGTCATATTAAATTGTGAATCTTAGTTGTGATCATTGGATTATATTTTGAGCAATTTGCATATTAGGATTGCCACAAGTCTATATCTTGTCTAAATTTTTTCTAAAAATAAAGATTGTTATTCAGTAAGTGGTACTAAAAAAAACACTGATTTATAGCCCTGAAAGGTAATATGTATGGTAAAAACCTGATAAACAATTTTACTCACTGGCACTTATGGCATATGTAGTTCTGCAGTCCATCAGCTTTGATGCGAGCATTGCAGGCATGGCAAAGAGCGCGCCCTGCATGCTTGATGAATCCAGCATCAGCTAATTCCACATTGCACTCCTCACAACGGAAGCAAGCTGGGTGCCAATTAGCATTCATAGCTTTGATCACGCGACCAATCACAAACTCTCCTATTAAACATAAGAATGAATAAGTAAAAAATAGTTTAATACATCTGTAGTGAATTGAAGGGCTAAATTATTTTATTATTAATTAAAAGTTAGCTTACGTGACTTATACACCTGGGATGAATTAGGATTCTCTACTCAAAAGCTTATAGAAAGTAATAACAGTTTTTGAGGGAAGTCAAGCAAGATGTAAAAAGTAAGAATTAGTAGAGTTCTTCTTAGGTGATATGGTTTTATATGTCAGAGCCCAATAGGTAATAAATCACACAGTCATTTATTATTATTATCATCACATTTTGCTTACCACATTTGTTACAACAGGGTGCAAACAGCACTTGAAAGTCACGCTCACAATACTTGCGTCCCTCAAATTCATAAAACACTCCCTCTGGAAACACACGGAAACATTGTGCACACCTGAAATTTTAAATTACACTGATTATTTTAAATCTGTATTTTATAAGTAGGGGGATGACTTTATGTATGTATTTACATAGGCATAAACTAAACACAAATAAAATAAAATCAAAACTTACACAAAACAGTTAGTATGCCAAAGTTCTCCATTGGAATTAACAATTTTTTCATTCGGTTCAAACCCTTCACCACAGCGGGTGCAGAACATATTGTCCAGAGACATGGTGGCTAATCTGAAATATAGTAATCAACATAAATATCTAAATCACAGGCAAAATAATAGACTAGGTGTTTATTTCCAGAGTTATTACAGGAAAATGATCATAAATTGTTTGTTTTCCCTATTGCTTCTGTATCACAATGTATTATAAGTCACTAAATTGTAAAATTCAAAAACTTTCAAACGGTATACTGAATGTTATATTTAGGTATTTCGTTTGTATATATTTGGTTGTAAAGAAGAGATATCAAGTCAAGAATTTTGCTAATTAAAGTATAAGCCTTTTCCTTTCCTGATATGGGTATACAATGTGATGCTACTATGGATCTCTTTGATGGAATACTCTGCTACCCATATGGGTTGATAACTTACATTTACCTACTGATATCAATACATACATAATGATATCAATTAGATACTTTAACTTTATTAATACCTTCCATAATCAAAACTAAGTCTTATTAAAATTAGTAGAATTGAAGCTATTCGACATAGTTAGTTTCTGTGATGGTTAAGATAGCCATGATGTCAACATTATTGTTGGAAATGATGTATGATTTATTTGTTTGTACATAATACTGCTGCTTATTATTGTACTATATCTTTTTATAATTATAATATGTTTGATAGTCTTTATTATGTGTAATGTGTGAATGATTTCATATTATTGAGCTAGTACAATTAGCCTAATACTAGTGATAATTCTAATGGCATGGAATCAGATGGTTACTAATCATGAAAGTAATTCACAGCCTAAACATTATCAGCAAAATCATTATTGCTTGATACAAAATAAATCTAGATCAGACATATATGAGACACAATATAGCCAACTAGTAACAAGATATTTAATGACTATTTTTTTATTTTTAGTGCCATAAAATGTATTGTTTATTCATTAATCAGTGAATATGAGGGCAGTGATGACATATTATTGTCATGTATGGTGTTACAAATGCGTAGGCTGATAAATTTAATGGCCACTCCCACATTTGAATCTTGCTTACCCTGGCATTTTCACCTTATATGGAAAAGGTACAGAGAACACGATCAATAATTATTCTGTTGAAAACCAAATTATTCACCATAAACAAATAATATCAAAACTCTTGGTACAGGCTTCATAAATGACGCAATGGTCTCAAAAATAGCTTTGAATCAGGACGAACCAATACTCACATGTAATTTGTAACTCGTACCGCTAATTGAAACTGACACCTGTATCTAAATTAAATATTTGATGTCATAAACATATTAAATTCATTAATTTTGATTATTGCGAAGTAGTTTACAAGTTCATAAACTTAAAGTCTCTTAAACTAATATAATCCCAGATGTAGCAGCATCTTTTCTTTCCAAAGATGGCATATGGCAGTAATGTCCATAGATTATACACTTATATACGTAATGTCAAATCAAATTATGAAATGACAGTAAGTAAACGAATGAATGAATATAATTGTAATTGAATGAATGGAATAAATATTCCTTTATCCATTCATCCTCTGTGGAATTTTTAATAGTATATTATCAATCGTTATTGGAATAGTATTTTAGTAGTATCACTAATCTGTGGGAAGATCAACCACAGATCATCTATATACATGTCAATTTTTTAAAGTCCTGTCAAACACAATTATTATTTATATTTATTATTATGTGGGTTTGTTGGGCGAATGTATTGTATTTGTAAACTAAGTAATATTAGAATACATTGAACAAATAGTTACAAAGGTGTAAAGTAGTTTGTGAAGACTTTTTTTGTGCAGAAAAGCTCGATTATTGTTTTTCTATAATTTCAATGAAAAGGACTAGAAACGATGCAATTAAGGCAGCTGTTACTTCCTACTTAGAGCGTCGAAATTATCCCGTGAGATTTTTTATGCTGCATTACTATTTTGTTAAATGAAGTTATATGAAATCTTTATAAAGTGATTTGGTGTTTTAGGATGTAGACGTGTTTAATCATAGCAATTCTTCATGTCGGAGTGCTGAAGAAATGGCGGTTGCTACTATAGTTCAGTGCGAGGCGAGTCGCGCCAATTCAATTCTGTTTTCGTGCATTAACAATGATCCTGGACAATATGATGTACAATACACGAGGTAATTATAACCTTTGCTTTGATAATTGTTTTATTCGGACTATAACAGTATTTTTAACAAATACATTATAATATTTTACATTGAGTAAATATTTTATTAACATATTAATTACTTTATATTTATTTGCAGATTAGTAAATTTTATAAAAGATATAGATGATGAGAAAGTAAAAAATGAATTGTTAGGGTTATTAACACCCTTACTCTGCCATTTGTATCTGGAGATGCTGCGGGGAGGGCATGGAGGTGCAGCTCAAATGTTTCTGAAGAGACATTCTGCTACACTGCCCCAAAAAGACTTGTCTTACCATCAACCTATTGATGGAAATTTGCCCTCGGCCTTATACAGGCCAAATAGTCTTGAACAATTGTTTAATTCATTACAAAACGGTACAATAGACAATGAAGCTCCTGAAAAGGATTACATGAACCAATTATTAGATGATATTGGATCCATATACACATTGCAAGAAGTAGAAACTAGACCCTCTGTCGCCGCATTTAGGTAAGTTTATAATTAAAAATCAGTTATAAAAATAAATATTCTAACAGCAATGAAGATTGGTAACCCTGGATTTTTTGATGTTATTTCGTTATTAGTTACAATAAGTTTTTAGTTGTGACACTATGAAATAAGTTAATGAAAAAATTAAACAGAATAGTATGTACTACATTTATATTAAAATATAGACATTGTAAATAATAAAAGTTTCATACTTTGTTTTCAGGTCCTCTAAATATGACATATTCCTATCACAAGACTCCCTCAATACATTAAAAGCTTATTTGGCTAAGCATGGCCATGTACTTCTTATACAGGTCCTGCAAACTTGGTTTCACATAGATATAAGCAATGACAATAATAATACAAACAATGTAAGTATCAAAGAATGTTTATCTTTACTCTTTACTGTTATCGCAATGTTTCTCATTTGATCGCGACCCAGTACCAGGCCATCAAAATAAAATACTGCATCTCCACATTCATAGACATTGAATGAAAGAACCCACACACTTCTTTCATTCAATTGAGTAGTGAGGTTAGGGATAATTCGTACTAGGCTTTATATAATGGGAAAAATTGTAGCGCCATAATGTGTATGTACTGTAGCATCCATAAAGAGGCATTGGCTGTCAAGAAAATGCGTTCACCCTTGATAGGAAGAATAAAAGAGTGTCAAGTTCATAAACTTTATAAAATCTCATCCACTGAACGCAAAAGTATTTAATGGGTCACAAAGGGGCAATGTAAAAATTACCAGGCCATGGCAGGATGTTTGGGAAACACTGCATTATCCTACTTGTACTAATTCAACATGCTATGTATTATGCTTCTTGTATTTCAGTTTTATAGAGATGTGGTAGCCAGCTGTGCTTACAAACAAGGCATAAAAGTAAGTCTTGAAGTTAGAGATGCCTCTTTGTCTGTAAAACTCAGATTTAATTGTATTTGGGGTTAATAACAAATGTTTATGGGCAGCAGTGACCATGTGCCAACATGTGAACTGCATGCTTATTTGCTAGACTTGAATGTGATAAAAAAAATACTTTTTGTCTGTTTCTTAACTAATTTCATTTGGTACATACACTCTATAACAAAATTATTATGATTGAGTGTTGTTAAATGCTTGTTTGTTATATCATAGGCTATATTTAGGAGTTGGCGAGTTGATGATAGAAGTTATTGCAATTCAAAATACCAACCCATTTTTATACTATTTCTATGTTTTTCCATTACTGATAATATTTAATTACAAATATATTTAAACTAACACATTGGAAAATTTATTTTGAATTTTTGTAAGTATAGATAAAATAATTAAATATTGTTTTTTTTCATAGGAGGATGATGAGGATCAACCAGAAGAAGAAGTTAATGTCACTTCTTCAAATTGTGATGACAAGGGCAAAGATATGAATGGTAATTTAATTGTTTATTTTATAATATGTGTGTGTCAAAGTAAATTGTAACTTTATATTGTAATTTCTGATTTACAATACAAACCCTAAAACCATGGGGAAAGGAAAAACCATGCTAGGCAAAATTAAAGTTTCATGTACTTAATATGATTATTTAGAAGGAGCATACCTAATATTTAAATAAAATTAAAATATTTTGATTGGAGGTACATATTTTTTTTTCAGATATTTTCTCAAAATGTAACGGTCATGCAGAGTATCAAAGTGTTGACAAAGAAATCAATGATCTTCAAGATGCAATAAGGGGTGTGAGAGAATCTTTGGCTCCACTCAAGTTATATAAAATCGCAGCACCAGATACATAGTAAATACTTTTTGTCTAGAAAAGTTTGTTTTGGAACGAAGCTCCTTATCGCGCGCTACACACACTGAGCGGGGTAGGAGTGAGATCGAAAAAGGCGTAATTTTCATGTACAGCTTTGTGTATTTTACATATACCATTAAATCTTTACATTAAATAATTACATAGAAATAAATACATTTTTTTAGGATTTTCCAAACGAACTCTTAACATGATATTTAAAATATAAATTATAACTGTTCATCAAATGTCTACCAAAAAGCAAAAGGAACTTCGTTCTAACCAGTGGTCCACAGACCCCTAACACTGTTTTTATTTATTTTAGTGTTTTGTTATAATAATGTTGTAATTTTTTTATGTTTTCCAGTTTAGTCTGTGCCAAGACAGACGCAAATTGTAATATGCTGTGTGGTGGATTCACCAATTCTGAAATCCGGTTGTGGGATTTGGGTCAGAATAATTTGAACAGAAGAATCAACAGAAATATTTCTGAAATAGAATTGGCTTGTAATGTTGCATCAGACATAGAAACACCTTCTGATAATCTCTTGTAAGTATCATAGTAAGTAAGTATATATTTGAGACTGCTAGAACCAGTGGCTTAACTGCTTGTCGGTGGCTTTTACCTATTTGGATTTGTGTTATTTAAAAGTCCTGATCTACTATACCAGAACATGAATGGGATATTATACCAGATTTATGACATTTGTATTTATTCAAAGTCCATTTTTATTATATTTTTTTATCTTATAAAAGTAGCTAACAAGTATGCAGTCCACATGATGGTAAGTGGTTACTGCCGCCCATGGACATCAGTAACCATCCCCAAGCAAAAGTAAATCATACCTAAGTTTGATCACAGATGCGTTGCTACCCCTGAGGACTAAGTTGTTCGCCTCGTATATAAGTATAGCCGACAACCACACCTGTTCAAACTGAAACTCAAAAATTGCTTCACGGAGAATAATGAGGGTGGCAGTGGTACCTCCCCGGTGGAACTAAACGAGTTCTACCACCTTCTAATTTATTATTTAACATTTTCAGTCAAATAGGGGCTGGTATAGCATTAAGAGGGCACTCGGGACCTGTGCAGGCATGCAGTATACTCTCTCGAGAAAAAATAGTTCTCTCTGCTTCCCACGACAACACAATGCGGGCTTGGAGGCTCTCTGATTATTCTTGTGCTTCTATATATCGGTAAGATAAGCACTTAATAAATTGAAAATTTGACATACTTTAAATTATTTATTATGTGTTCGTATTATGATTAGTTCTGTATTACTTTCGTCTATAAATTAATGTACCTATTTGTGTTACAGAACTAAGATGACTACAATGTTGATATAGTGTTTGATCAAATTAATATTTTGTAATAAATATTTTACTTTTCTTCCAGAGGACATAATTATCCTATCTGGTGCATGGATGTCACTAAAAATGGGCTATTTATTGTGACTGGCTCTCACGATAAAACAGCAAAATTGTGGTCTTTGGAGAGAACTTTCCCTGTTCGAGTATTTGCAGGTCACACATCTGATGTGACAGTAAGTAATCAGTTAGTTAGTAGTAGTTCTCTAATTTTTAATAACTGACTTATAATTTAATATTTTTTTTAAGCAAATACTAACTTTTAGGCAATCCAAAGTTTAAAATAATTAATATATTATTCAGGCTATATAGAAAATAATTCTTTTGAAATCAAGTTTTAGTTCAATATTAAGTGATGTATATTTAAAATGGAATTTTCTGTTGATTGTGATATTGTTTTTAGTGCGTTAAATTTCATCCGAATGAAGCATACATAGCAACGGGTGGCGCCGATCGTAGCGTGCGCCTCTGGACTGTTTGCGACGCTCGTTTCGTGAGGGTCTTGTATGGTCATCGAGGGGTCGTAAGGACGTTAGCGTTTGCGCCTTCTGGAAAATACTTAGCAAGTGCTGGTAATATATCACGACATATTCAAAACAATATTATGTATTATATTACTTTGTATAGGTTACTATTAACAAGGACCATATTATTTCTACCTATTTCTTTTCTTCTCTAAATGGATCTTTAGAAATACCCAATTGTACCAAACTTCCACTTTAATAAGAATATTGCATGTTTCTGGACTAGCAGTAATATGTTTATTATTTGCAATTTTAAAGTTAACTGATAAGACTAAAGATCATATATATATTTATCGCACACATATTTTTCAGGTGATGAGAAAAAAATTAAAGTATGGGATTTAGGTGCTTGCACATGTGTACATGAGTATAAAGGGCATCATGGAAAAGTGACAGCTCTGGATTGGTCTGCAGTGGGGAAACCCAGTTTAACGAACAGGATTTCACTAGACCCAAATGAAAAAAATTTAGATACTTCAATTTTATGCTCGGCTGGAATGGATGGCATTGTAAAAATTGTTTGGGATAGCAATATAAGAAAAGGGTGAGTTTACTCTATTTAATTATAATGCCAATAAGCTTTGGGCATTTTATCATAATACATGTATGTTTACATAGCACATTACCTTATTTTTTTTATTGAACACAATAGTATATGATCAAGTCGGTATTGACATGTTAAGTACTCATGGACCTTAACTAAATATATATGAGAATAGAACTGCTTTAGGACTAGTCTTATAATGTTTTCACTTAAGGTAAATCACAGATATGTTGTTATTCTAAAGGACCAACAAAGATCACCATGTAAAAGTAAAACAGGCTTACCACATTATTAACTAACTTATTGTTTTCTTCACAGGCAAGGTTTAAGTCAAGAAATATCTACATCTACATATAACACAAAATGCTCATACTTAGTGGATGTCCAAGTATACCCAGACTGGATGGTGGCAATTGGAGCAAAAAGATGAAATTGTAGAATATTTAAAATAAAATGTAACTTTTATTAAAAAAACAAATGTAGTTTTATTGAATCCTGACAGCAGATTAATACCATAATTACTAATAACAAATACTGGTTCCTGAATAAAATAATAAAAAAGAAGCATTTTAACACATGGTATGACATTTCCATGAAATATAACTGGTAAAATAAATAGTTCTTAATGTAAGTTGTTTGAAGTACATGCTAGCCCATGGCCATTGATTTATAATATGTTATTTCTGTATGATATTGCTAAACTTTCTTAAAGAAATTGGTGAGAGTAGGTTGTTTGCTTTTTTGGGGAGGCGATACCTTTTTCTTCGATCCGCTAGTTTTTGCCTTAGGTGATGTCTCAATTTTAACTTTTGCTGGGGGCTTTTCCTGAACATCTTTGACATCCTCCTCAGGTTCAGAACAACTTTCATACACCTCTACTTTCTTAGTCAGAATATAGCCCTCATCGTCAGTGTATGTTTTGTCAACAATTTTGCGCCTTTTCTTAGGATTAACAATTCCAGAAGTTATCTTTATGCTGTTAGCAGTTGGTGTGGGGGGTATCTCATCATCAGATTCATGACTTTCTACTTGTTCTGGGACAGAGTCATCTACAAATGGATCATTATTTTCATGATCACTATCACTATCGGATACATGTAAAACTCTCTTGCGTTTCTTATCCACTTTAGAGTTCTTTTTGATTTGGTTCAAAAGGTTGTTGCTATTATTTTCCTTTTTAACTTCATCTTTATTTTTGGATACATCAGGAGAAAGCTCAATTTCCATTTTCTCCACTTTCACATCATTTTTCTTTTCTATTTCTACTTTAGATTCTTTACCATTCTCTATATTATTGGTTTTTATTTCTTTTCTGTTGTTACTATTGTATGGTTTATTGAAAAAGCCTGCAATGCCTTTTTGTGTTTTGTGGCCATTCATAGAATTTAATTTTGTTCTATTATTACCAGTTTCTTTTTTAGGTGATAGCACTTCCGTTTTAATGATAGGCTCGGACTTTGATTCTTTGTCTTTGGATACAGTTTTGACATCACTGTGATTATTTTTTGTTGTATCTGATTCTTGCTTGATTTTCTTTGTATCCGATTCTTGCTTGATTTTCTTTGAAGGTAGAGGTAACGACTTAGTTTTTTCAGGTATAAGTATTTCGTGACTACTAGATTTAAGATTACCTATCTCTACTGAGCTCCTCTTTTCGCATTGACTATTTTTTATAAGGCCAGGGCATAATATAAAGTCATCAAATTTATTAACAGTTACATAGGCGGCTGTATCGATGCTTGATCGACCCATGTTAACACTATAAATGTGTTCGAAAAATACGTTTTTGAAAAGTTGTTTTTGCTTACTCAAGTCTTCTTCTGGACATACAATAGTTCTAGCATTGTTATTGTCTGTCGAACCACTTAATAAATAAGTAACATTTAGGTGACGTTCCGGCGTTTCTTGCCGGATAATGTCCACAATACGCTTGAGCAACAATTTGCTGCTATTCACGTGTACACTTAAATCTTTGCTTAGTGACACATAAGTTATTAATTTTTCTTCATCTAAAAGCATGCTCTTTACCATACTTTTATTTGTTTCAAATAATTCTTCCATTGTTCCAGAAATAACAATATTTTACCCCGTCTATTCTAATTTTCTTTTTGATTTGACATTAAATCAGTTAGTTCGTCTTTTCGTTTACCGCACTTTTTGACGTATTAGTAAACATCAAAATTGACAGCCAAACATAGACAATTACATATTGTCTAATGGTACATGAGACAAAGATTGCATTAATAATGATATGATGGATATTCGCACAATAATAAGACAAGTAGTTGTGAGTAATTGATAGTAAAGGAACATTCCTTGACTTGACTTAGAACTAAGATAATTAGCACTTGTGAAAAAATCGATTGTCTATATTAATGTATTCTGACTAGAAATTTTCCTTACAATAAACAACTACCACACAACATAAAAACGACGGTATTGTCCGCGCCCCGTATATAGGTCTCAGTTAGGTTTGAAATTGAAATTTGTAGTTATGTACTATGTTGGATCGTTAAAGTAGCATAATACAAATTTACCTTAATCATTTAAGTGGTAAACGCCATAGAGTTACAATTTTGATGGACAGTAGGTACTCCTATAAATCAGAACTTGGTCTTCCGCAAAAAATTTGAAGTTGAAGTCGAAGCTCTTCTTTGATCTTTAGACTACACTACATTCTCATGTTACTGTACTATTTTGTTCCGATAGTATTTTGGTTATACGCATGATGTAAAGACAAAATTAAAAATAACCGAGCGGATATGCATTTTTGAGCATCTTCCGATATTTCTAAGATGGTTCGCAAACATCCATAATTATATTGTTTGTATACACTACACTAAATCAAATAAGTTTTAAATTCTTCAAAGAAGACTAACATTATGTTGACGACAGTACCTACTGTTGCTGTTACTCTGTTGATGAGACCTAATGGATAATCATTGATAAAATACAGCACAGCACATCGCGCTTGTGAGAACTGGATAAGTCATTTATAGAATTGGATCTTCGTTTAATTGCTTCATAATTTATGGCCTACGATTAATAGTCGCCAAAAGATGACACTGCCTATACCTATAATAAATTGCACTATAAAATGCATAATTTTTATACTATGAGTTATACATAATTTGACGATTTGTTTATGATTTTATTACAATTTTATTCATTACATTATAATTTGCACTATTATGCATTTTATACTATGAGTTATACATAATTTGACGCTTTGTTTTTGGTTTTAATAAAATTTTATTCATTACATTATATGGGGTAGGTATTTCCAAGAAATTTACCCTCCGAGTGCAAAATAAGGGATCAATTTGAATACTGGTATGTATACCTACCGCTAGTTAAATTTTAAGTATAATATATCCGCCTAATATCTATTTCACAATTATAAAATTTAATAAATATTTTAACTTAATCTTATTTATCTATACATATATTGGAATAAACAAATCAATATTTATTAAATATGTAACTGTTCAATGATTTATAACGTAGACAAATTATAATTGTAGTGTAGTTATGACTACAAAACATTATGTTTACTGTAGTATGGTATATAAAACAGTAGTTAACGATACACAGTATATACTGTACAACAGTAGGTACATAACTGTTGTACACAGTTTGATTGATAACGCAATCCCTTTAAATAGAACGAACATAAGTTATGTGGGTAGGTACTTAGTAGTAAACAGCTCTTGGCTGGAGGGAAGTATTTACGCAGTTTATTCTGAGATGGCTACCTGCGTATCTGTATTGTTATTTTGTCTGTTCCATTTAATTTCTGCACAACGTCCAACTTTAAATAATGAAATTTTTAATGGGCGTTATGATTTTATAGATTTAAGTTATTCATTCGATAAAAATACTGTTTATTGGCGAAATGTAAAAAACTTCGAGTTCACAGATAAGATTCAAAGATATCAAGATGATGGATCATGGTAAGTAACTCTTGTATCTATTACCTACCTCGTTAGTATTTTAGGAATCAGTAAGGAGTTTTCCTATTTAAAATATATTTTCATAGTAAAGAGAAATTTTAAATATTGTCAGCAGATCGTATAACTACTTACTTGCTTGATTCATAACGATACAAATAACAGTATGACTGTTCGCTTGTTCGTTAAATATATCTTTTACAAACTGTTTATTATCAATTCATCATTCATCAACCAATCCAGCAACTGCATTTTAAATCAATAACCGATTAAACTGAATTTTTGCTATATGGGTGTTTTTGAGACACTACATTGTTAATTTTTTCATGATGTTGATGATGATTTTTCATGATGAATGATATCGTTTTTTTCTATGTATGTTTTCAGAATTATCATCTATGCCGAAAACAGCTTGCCTTTATTAATGTGTTAATAGAGGCAAGCTGTTATAGAGCATAGTTAGTATGCAGCTATAAATTAAATACTTACTTATCCGATTTTCATTTCTTAAAAAAGGTACGCTGCTAACGAATTTGCTGCCGGAGAACATGGTGGTACCCATATTGACGCACCACAGCATTTCAACAAAAGTGGAAAATACGTAGCGGACATTGCACTAGAAAAGCTTATTGTCCCATGTAAGCACTAATTACGATTGCAAGACATATACCTAGATACATATATCTATATAATAATACACAATAAAGAAATTCGAATTACATAGCACATGTAAAAGGAAGCAAAAAACTTTCAAGTTATTAATTTAATTAAATAGTACTAGCTGACCCGGCAAACGTTGTTTTGCCATAAACAATATAATTACTGACTTTCCCGTAGGAATGAGTGATTTTCCCCGCAGTAAAAAGTGTTTTAAATGTTGGCTAGGCTTATTATCTATACACCAAAAGAATCCGTCCAGTAGTTTCGGAGATTAGCCTGGGCAAACAGACAAACAAATTAAAAAACATTGAAAAGTGTTCTAATACTATTTCATCATCGTCCCCAGTTAGTTTTTCGTAAATATATTCAATGTATAGACACACGAATTTTACTGT
>DWNR01000028.1:0-31781 GCA_018250455.1 Polygonus leo | reverse complement strand
ATACGCAGAAAAAAAATAAATCTTCATCCACGCGAAGACCGACATCCGCGCGGACGGAGTCGCGGGCGGAAGCTAGTAAAACATATACGCAAGCCCTACTTGGGTCTTTGAATAGTGTTTTATATTTATTTCATACAATTGTTATGAGTATAATGAACTACAGTTATGAGTAAAAGTTAATTAAGTTAGTATACCTAACCCCCATATTATTTGTGTACTTAATTCTGCTATAATTGTGACCATTAAAGTGTCATCACTGGTGAGTTAATTCACAGATGAAGTCACCATAATAAAAGTTATCATAATAACGACAAACGGTAACATTTGCATCGTCCAATCCTACCAACATTACAACCGAGTTACTGCCGAAGTCGTTGTTTGCAATATTAACTTAATGGGAATGTCCTAGCAATTACAAGTTTTATGCGCACCGCGGTCAGATCTGCTACTTGTGCATATCTGCGTAAAGGAATTTAAACTTTATGTATATGGCTTTAGAGTTGATCATTATTATCATTAGTGTTTGATAATAGTAGAATGATAGTAAGTGTCATTCGTATATCATTTTTATTGTGGTACGTACAATTAAAATTAGATAATAAGTTTTGATTGCCGTAATGTTGAGTGAAATATGTTATTCGTATGACATTTCCAGTGTATGAATAAAAAAAAACAACAATGTTGTAAATATATAAACTACAACGATATAAATTATAATAATGTTCGATTCTGCATACAATTATATTAAATACTAGAATCGACACATTATAATAACCCACACAAGATCTTTATTGCGTTTAATGATCCGATGTTCCTTTATATCGTTATAATACAACTTATCACTGTCCCACAATACATTATAAATATACATTATAGCATGTACATATACATTATTAGCAAGTAATAAGTAATGTTTATATATACTTCTCTCGAAGTGATTGGTTATTAGCCTTCAATGGTAGCAACGCAATGCAACTAGATGATTACTAATGTCCATGGGCGGTAGTGACCACTTACCATCAGGTGAACTGCATGCTCTTTTATACGAATGAGGTTACAACACACCTACATTCATAAGGGTTAAAGACAATTAGCTTGACCTCTTGTTGACATCGTCTTCTCATATTTCCACGTCATTTAAACAGTCTGATCATCATACTTATGGTAAAGGTCGACGAAAACATTATTATACCGAAAACAAATGTTGAGGTATTCATGGGTCCGATAGCGAAAGAGTAAGCGATACGTAATAATCTGTAACAAACAAAAGGTTTAATTTTATTGAAAACGGTCTTTAATACTATCGACAGGACCTAGGCTTTTTCTACCTAAATTCTCTTCTTAAAGTCTTCACTTCCATTCTTTATTCCTTTTAACATCTAATACTACCATTAATGATTCCTTTATACAGCACTCAATTTTAGACATACGTTAGTAGATACTCGTTACAAGGTAGACTTTATGATCTTTTAATACTTTTGTTATTTGAAAAAAGTCAGACACTATTCGAAACTCGTAATCAAATCAAATAAAATGCTCTTACAGTCATATTATAGTTTATGACGTCCTATTCGAGGCATTCCAAATATATCGTGAGCCGTGGTTGGCAGTATGATATGGACCGTTTTTACTAACAAACACCCAAAAAATCACATATCTATCCGTCCTAATCATTTACTCTCATATCGCACATCGCTTCTCGTCGAAAGTCGTGCAAGTCATTTTAAACACACCATGATGTCACCCGACTTTCCGGAGACAAAGTTATTTATTATACTTCATTTTTATGGAACGTAAACTATAAATCAATGGTTGTCGATGATCTATTGCTCATAATTTAAAGTGTTGATTACTATTTTGATATTCGCCATTTTGACTCCACGTCCCGCTGGGGCATTTGCAATTTTATTGCTTTTTTTGTTGTTGTCGAACGTTATAAAGAATGTTTAAATTATTTGTCTGTCTGTCTTACAAATCATTGTTGTTTTGAATAAAAATGTGATTTCCGTCTTAAAATAAATCTTTTATATTATTATAATGTATCTGTACGAAAAGACGCCAAATTACGTATTGTGATATGACGTATGATGTATGTATATTTACAATGTTATTATTGAGTAAATAAGATATATCAATATCAAGTATATATAACTAGGCAATTCTTTAAGGAGTCCAAAACATATATCGAACAAGAAATATATAAAGGAGCCTGCTGTCCACCTGATAAATTGTCATTGGGCCTGGCTCTGGTCATGGAAGAAGTCCAAATTTAGGTTGACTACCTATGAGGACTGAGATGTTTACCTCATGTTTAAGTATACACTTTATACGAAACTCAAAGTGTTTGTAAACAACTGCTACGCGGCGAAAATATATATGCCGGCGGTACTGTCCCAGTGGTACCCTACCAGTTCCTCATACACGCAGCAGTATAACTGCTTATCACTGAAACAAAAGTATTTTTCAACCAAACCTATTGTATAGCGCAGTAGTACTAATACGCCCATAAGTATACACAAGCCCATAACAGAAACAAGGCAATGCACTACAAGTCTGAAAGTGCAGGTCATTCAAGCCATCAGAGGGAAGTAATCGCCCTGAGTGAAAACTGCCATAAACGTATCCTACTAGACACGACAGCAAAGAGTTGCTTACAGACAATACGTGTGTATAGGTTTTATACCTACGCTACGTGGGATTCTCTGAGGTATCCTTTGCTGTAGATATGAAGTCAATTGTAGGGTCGCATCACGCAGCTGCATGTTTATTTTTATTTATTTATATGTGTACCAGTTGTATATTAATTTGTAAGACATGATTAGGATTTTTAGGAGTCTTGTGACTCTTCAATCAATTAGAATGTATTTTTATTTGTGTGGTGTACGAAAATAAATATTCATAATTTTACATGGGATATAAATAAAAATAGCCACGTCATAGTGTAATAGACACTAAGAAAAAGTAAACTAAGAATTATTTTTTCATTAGCATCACGAAAATTTACACTAATATTATAAAGAAGAAAGTGTATTTTTGTATGTTTGTAACGAATAAACTCAAAAACGACTGAACCAATTTTAATTCTTTCACCATTAGAATGTTACATTATTCCAAAGTAACATAGGCTATATTTATTACTAGAAAAAATAAGGGATTCTTGCTAAAACTTCAGGAGAGGGCACGAAGTGCGGGACGGGCACATATTTTACATGGCAGAACGTTTTCCAGGGCAGCTATATATTATATACTCAATATTAAGTAATAGCTATCAACTAAAAAATATTAGACGCAATAAATTCCATACAAACCTTAGTCCAATCAATTCTTGTTTCCTATCGAACTGCATCTAAAACTCACAACAAAGTAAACTTAACGGGCTCATCAAAATTTAAAGTCGTCTTCAAAGAAGCGCTGGGATAAGAATACTGCACAATGCTGCCATTAGTCGTAACTTATTATAGACAATTTCCTAGAGTCGAGCGACCAATCGGCTTGAGTGAGAACCGCTATAAAGGAAACGGTTAATAGCGACTGCGGAATTACGGACCGGAACTGTGTTTCTGCGAATTTTGTCGCGTAGGTAAAATAGGTTGGCTGACGACGCTTCTGCGCTTTTTCGTTCTTTGTTAATTTAAATAGTGGGTATGTAGTTCTTAAGTGTGTGTGTCATTTTTGTATGCCTTTTGGACTTCATTTATAAAGCTAGGCAAGTATGTCAGAACCGTGCCATTTGGCACTCGATACTCTCTGCCTCCCTATCCACTATCCCTAACGGGGTAGCGTTAGGGATTTGGCGTGAAGATGTGTGTGTGTGTTGCGATCGCTTCAACAATGTTTATGAAATGTACGTATTTTATAAAATACAATCATTCAATCATTTGGAGAACTTTACTTTTTTTTGATGTCCTTTAAGTTTGAATTTAAAGTGTATTGTAATGTAAATTTCACACGTGACAACATATTTTAAGCCTGCATACGATTCACCCGCAGAGGTACCACCGCCATATCTATTTCTACCGCGTAGCTGTTGTGAATAAGCGATTAGTTTTCCAGTTGAAGAGGGGTTGCCAGTCATTTCTGTACGTAGAGGCGACCATCTCAATCCTCAGGAGTAGCAGCACCCCTGTACTAAGGTGGACAGTAGGACTATTTGTAGTGGATCGAAGATGTTTATGGATTGAATTTATTCAATACTGTATATTTATTCAACAATTCAAACCCTCATAAGGCTCCCGTTAAGCGATATGATCGCAAAGTGCAGAAGCGAGCGCAGCATCTCATCTGCACTCGACGAGATGCCGTTAAGATATCAATCAACACACGGACACGCGGCAATAACATTAGCATTGCAATACTCATGACGCGCCAGCCTCGGGTGCACGTTCACGTGCGAACACCCAGACTCGTAATGTAGGAACGAACATGTAGACTCGTAATGTGAAAACCTAAAAACAACTTTAAATATTTCGGGTGGATTAAAAGCAAAAAGTAAACTAACCAAACCAAAAAAATACCAAATCGACTTTGAAAACCACATCCCTATGAAATCAAAGTACTTAATTATTATGTTTAATTTTGATGTTGGTGCCAAGAGTGCCGTGTCAATGTTATACCATCTTCGTGGGTAGTAGCCATATATTATCAAGTCAAGATGGAGTCTCCATCTTTGTTTGTTACTTCTATACTATGAAAATATTCAATATTGTCACTTATTGTAGATTTATTCAACTATTCAAGCCCCCATAAGGTTCAATGATGCCTTTAAGATATCAATCAACACACGGACACGTGGCAATAACATTAGCATTGCAATACTCATGACGCACTAGCCTCGGGTGCACGTTCACCTGCGAACACCTAGACTCGTAATGTAAGGCTTAAAGTCAACTTTGAACAGGATATTTAAGGTTACCAGCAGAAAGCGACTAGTAAACGACCGTGAATTCTAACTTAAAGTAACGAAGCCGAAAAAAAGAAAAACAAAAAAAGAATTTTCAAAATCGGCCCATGCATGTTAAGATAACCTTTTCATTTTTTAAGTTGGTTGGTGGTTGGTTGGTAATTTCGCGTCGTGTGTAAGGATAACCGCCAATCATAAGTCTTTTAACGAAACCCAAGTATTGGATTACGGAGTGTGAAAAGTGATGATGGTTACTCTCTGGTCAAAGCAAACCTCCAAGTATTTTAAAGATATTCTGTAAAAACACCCTATTTTATTTTATTTAGTGTCATTGGTGTGTTAATGTGATGGTGATATCCATCACATGCTTGACTGAAATTCTTTCATGTTTCTGAAATAAACAATTTTGATGCTTCACTTCTAACATGTGTCCCGTAAAGTCTTAAGATTTTTAATTTTAACATTAAATATCTTATCGTTATGCGTTTGTTCAGTATAATAATACATAAATACCGTCAGCAGCCCCCGCGACTAATCTCTTGTGGAGTCTATTTTCTTAATACGTCTACGTCGAGTCGTAGCTGAGTAAGTTTGAGGCGTAAGGAATGTATAGACTTTATTTTTGAGCCCTTTTATAGAGGGTTAACGTCTGTAGTGTTAGTTTAGGATCTATTTGTCGTTAAATAATTAACCTTATACATAAAATGAATATCTTAGTTCTTAAATGTCCGACGCCTGTTGTACTCTCTAGACAATACAAATAGGATTAATATTTGTAATTGATACCATAATTATATTTATGGATGGTAAATGACCACCTGCCATCAAAAAGTGGCATTTGCTACCTGTATAGAGATAAAATATTCGTACAATTAAAAGGCTCATTATAAAAAATAATAAAAAATTGATCAGCATATTTAAAATGTATCTTTCATGAAGGTCATAATGCGTTTTTTTTATAAATACAGATATAGATTATATAGGAATACAGATTATACAAACACCTAATAAACTTCTAACAAACTTTCTACTCATATCGACTACAAGTGTGCATTAGGCCTTATATTCCATTTAAAGTAATTCCTAATCCAAAAAGCGCGTAATTACATAGTAATGTTGAAATTTGATAATACTCAGAACTTTTGCATGAAAATTAGATGTTTGCGAATGACTCCAGCAGTAGTCCTTTACATTTTGTAAATAATTTCTTGTATTCCTATTTACGTAGCCAGGCCGGGCAATTCTAAGCAGAACGAACTCATATCATTAGCTTAGAATTAACATTACACTTGCAAGCTTCTAATTCACGCGCGCCCATCCATAATTACAGGGGATAAGGTTCAAAATACCTCAATTCGCACGCAAATGTAATCTTGACCTCGGTGTGCCAACTTAGCGTTTGCTGATCATGTTTTCTTATGATCTACGGAATAGAGTCGAAAGTTGGGTGTTTTTGAAGAGGTAGCGACTGGGTTTGTTGTGCAAGGGATGGCTCGTAATGCGACAGTTTGTAAGCATGAGCCTCAGACGAGAGGAGGGGAGGGAAAGAAATACAAGTTGTTTCGACTACGAGTACCTGAAGGTCGTTGACTTAAAATATTTATCTATTTCTCGCTTATCTGCGAAAATGTTTTTTCTTTGTTTTCCCGAGCTACTGACGGCTTATCTAATGAAATTCGCCATTCGTCTATATTGGATGGATATTTCCGAAGGTTCGCGAAGATGTTTTAACTGACTGTAAGCAGTAGCACTCAGAAAACAGCTTAATAGTCGCAGCAGGTGAAGATCATGGATGATAGGGCCTTTCCGAAGCTTCACTTATATGTTTTAACTGACTCTCTTATTAATGCTTCTGCTTCTGCTGTAAGCAGTAGTGCTAAGAAAGTCCTCCTAAATTCGCACCAGGTTATAAGTTCTTCAAAAGATACAAGTCATAACAGAGGAGTCGATTAAAAGTATTACATTTTAACAATTTTGACTTAAGTATACATAAATAATTTTTTTCGTCATTCGTAGTGATCAAATATGGTAAGTGTAATTTATCAAATACAATATATTACAGTATTTTAGTGCATCTGCTCAAAACCCCTGATTTACTGCTTCATTTTTTGTTCTTTAAATCCGCCTCCTCAACAATTTGACATTTGCAAATGGCAAGTTTACCTTTAAACCAACAATATGTTATCTTCTGACTAAATCTCTAAAAGGCGTTCCCGTTGTAATTATTGACAACTAGTAGATTTAGTTGTTAAGTTGAGTAGAACATATTTGAGAGAAGAAACAAAATAAACACACGAGATAACATTACATTTATAACCATGTTTAGATATTACATATATCTGCATATTTCAATATAGATAGATGTAAAGTACAGTCGCGAGCAATAAACACAGAAAAAGACGTCGTCTCATTAGGCACAATCGCTGATTGGACAGTCAAGTCGAACGTTCCTAACTTCATTTCCCGCTAATACGACGTCGTGCGAGTTATGCAATGAGCGATCGGTCCATTCCGATCACGTGCCCCGACCGCCTCGGGCGCCTAATTAAAAATCGACCGATTTTTGTTAGCGACTGTACATTTGTTACCTCCCTCCACCCCACTCGATAATCGTGTAAAACAGGCGTGGGAGGTTTTTTAAAGAGTTCCTCCGGCTGATTTGAAATGTCGACTAATTAGAGCGATTGTTTCGATCTTCGCTTTTTGATTAGATTTTCTTTTGGTAATAAGTCCTTAGTCCTTTGCAAAAAGAAATATTCAGAAAAGCGATACCTACATTCAATTTCAATTTTAAGTTCTTCGTAGGGTCCTGCACTTACAGGATGCTGCCCTTTAGTTACGAAACCCAGCTGGGGTCTCTACAGGGCGCTAGATGTTTGTCAGTCCTTAGGTTTCTTTGAGATAGCTATTTGCCCCTTGAATTATAGGTAAGCACTTCAAACTACATATCTTTCAATGAATTCGACCAAATAAATAAAAAAATAATAAAGGAACTAAAGAAATGCAGTTATAAGAGTATTCCAAGTATTGGCATAAAGTTCGTTTGTGCAGTAGCAAATGAGACAGCAATTTATTTGGCATTGTGACACACTAAACAAAAAGTGTCCCAAATACATTACATAGTACGTTGTATTGAGGATTAAATTGTAATGTTCTTTATGTAATAATATAATGTAGACTGTATCACTATTGAATAAGAACTTACCACCGTCTATTACGGCCGTGTAGCATTTGTTTATAAGTACATGGTGAACATTTGGTACCTCCCCCCACTCCAATCTATAATCTTGTAAAACAGGGCGTGGAAGGTTTTTTAAATAGTTCCTCCGCTGATTTGAAATTACTAATCAGAGCGATTTTTTCGATCTTAGGTGGATTTGGTTTTTTTAACATTTTCTTTTGGAAATGACAAATTTCCATTTCCATTTCCATTTTGAAGGTGTCAAGAGTCTCCGAAATCGGCGAGTTTGTTTGAGGAGAGTTATGAAAGTGGAAAAAGCTAGGCAAGTATGCCAGAACAGTGCCGTTTGGCACTCGATACTCTCTGCTACCCCGTTAGGGATTTAGCGTGAAGATGTGTGTGTGTGTTCTTTTGGAAATGTTTGGTTTCTAGCGAAGAATTTAATTAATTACAGATAATTTCTTTTTAGGATTCTTAGGGTAACACGAGACCTTTATTGAAAATTACTAACACACACTATCCATCGTACATTATCATTCCGACTGTTGTATGTCTTGAACCGTATAAGGCATAAACTTGAAACGAAAACTTTTTTATTTTTTAAATTAAATCCATCGATTTGAAAATAATTACATAAAAAGAGTGTTCAAAGTAATAATGAAGATATTTTGATATTATGTCACGAGACAGTAGTATTGTACATAGAGAGTAACCAAGAAGAATCTTATACGGATGCATTCCCTTGATTTCTTCCCTTCCCTTCCCAAAACATGTGTATGTAATCAATACTGAATTTGAGTCCGTTTTTTTAATCCCATCGAATCAGACATTAGCATTGCCCAATTCCCTCGCTCGGCAAGTGACATTAATTTGAGTTTTATCAAAGACTTGGTGGCTACTTATCAGGCGGACTGCATATTCGTTAGCTACTTGAGTAACACAAAAAATATTTCCAATAAGGCTTCCATAGGTAAAGTGACGGTAAAGCAACGGCGAAGTCGACGCAACGTTCGAGCTCAGAACCCAACATCAAACAGTTAGCTCCACGTTACCAACACAAAATACAACATAACAAAGACTGATCAAGCCGCACTGTCAGTTGGGCGCAAGAGGAATATATTTTTTAAGCGCGCCGCACACTGGGATCGCATCGCGCCTTTACAATCGCCGAGCTGACGTGGCCAGACCTCCGCATGCAGATGGGCTGGTGGCTTGTTGATAAGCGGCAGCGGGTTATAATTTGTTGTTGGTCTATAGGCACGACTGTAATTAGAATGATTAACACACACACATATTCACGCCAAATCCCTAACGGGGTAGACAGATCAAGTGCCAAACGGCACGGTTCTAGCACACTTGCCTAGCTTCTTCCACTTTCATAACTCTAGAATGATAAATTTTTCATTAATTCCTAATGAGACGTTTAACCGCAGTTTTATTCGCAGTATTATTTTCACGTGTTTCATTTTTTTTTACATTAGAAACAGTATTTGTTTCATGGTGGTTTTGTGAACGGATGAGGCATGAAAGTGTAACGAAGAAACAAAATCATATTAGCATCTATAATACTAGGATAAAAGTGTTTATATGTAAACATTGTACTAATTGTATAGTATAAGGTACTATGCTAACAGTCTTTTTTTAATTAAATAAGAATTATAAAAAAAGTCTGGGTTTATTTTGTTGCACTGTTAAAAGATGGAAATCGGAGCACTATGCTAATTATAATTTTCCTAAATACAATTAATTCTACACGCCACCGCTTACGTCAACACGGCGCATGAACCGCTAATTCGGAAACACACTGGCAATTTCCCGGCAGCGAAATAAGCGAATTAAAATCGCCTCAAAGCAACTGCTCGCAAAGAAACGCCTGCATACACTGAGCGGGGTTTATTTTTAGCTATTTATGGAGGTTTGCGAGTAGGTGGGGTGAGTGACGCCGGACAGCCTTTGAGCGGGACGGGTCGTGTGCGTTTAGTAAAAATTACGGAAAATGGAGCGCTCAGAACTTGTTTTTGTTTAGTTTAAACAGACCTTGTGCTTAATAATTAAAATCGTTTTAGTGGCGATATTTTCTATGTACACAGAGAGTCGGAGCTGACAAAAGAGTTTTTTTTAATTTCTTATCCAATCCAAACATTAGCATACTGGCAGTGACTTCTAGTGACCACTTATCGTGATAGTACATGAGTCAGTACGTTAATTTTAATGTCTTAACAGATATGTTATATTTATCGACATACACATTATGAACTTGCCTTGTTTAGAATTCCAACGATGTTGTGCTCCATTCTTATGTCAACTTACTTCTACAACCAACTGGTCAAATGAAACAAGATTGGGAGACTGGATCAGTCAATAAGTAATGAATTCGGCTTACAAATGTCCCTTGAATGAAAGGTGGTCAATTTATGGCCACAACCATATATTCGGTTAACGCAATACCAGTTTGAACTAGGCCAAATCTGTTCCCAAGATACAGAAATCCAAGTAATTAATTTATAGACAGCAATTTGTATTTGTTTGACCGAAACGGACACAGATCGAGAAACGCGTGTTGCAAAAACGGACATTTTGACGTTTAACGTCAAAGTGGCGTCGTATCTGATTAAATTAGACGTTAAACAGGTTTTATTAAATTTTGTAATTTTATCAACATTATTACAGGTACTAGTAACAGTACGATACATAGCGGCATGATGTTATCTCAATAAGTTGTAAATCGCCGGTCGCACTTATACGAGTAGGGATCATCTCAATTTCACAGAAGTAGCAACCCATTTGTATCCAGTTTTGTATGGGATTAATGTACAAATTTATCCTGAGTTTGTCAGAGATGTCACTCGGTTTAGTAACGACTCACGAACAGGTGAACTGGGGATAAATTAAAAATAAATATAGGTTGTATTTATACACACTTGTAAAATGGACATGCTTAAAAATAACATACATTTTTTACTTAATAATTATCACATGTATTAACACGTGTGGACCTGTAACATTTCTAATAAGTTGAGAATAATTCATATAATTCTCAAAAAAAATTACCCGCATATTAAGAACTATTAAACCCTAAACAAAGTGAAGCGCGATGTCTAAATTCACTAACGACAACGACCCGATAGGCCCGATCGCAATTTATAACGTCACCCGTAAATAGCGCACCTATTTACCCGGTTGAGACCTGTAACAAATTAACGCGCGTCACCGCGACGTCGTTAATCAAATTACGCTGCCGTCATATCTCATACAGTTGACGTGTATCCATCACCCTGACGCGTCGCCTCTTCCGCGATGCGATGTGCTTTTATTGCACCTTTTATTACGGAATTGTTATTGGATATATTTTTGTAACGTACATGAGATCCGTCCTTTCTGCATTGCGTTAGTTTTTTACATCTTTTGAACGTATTTATGATTAGATGTAATTTTCTCTGAATATAATGAATTATGATTACAGTTATGATGTTTTTAATTTGTAGAATATATTATTTCCATTATTTATCATTTGCGAAATAAGTAATTTAAAACATGTACTCCTAAAAAACTAAGTGCCGAAGAGTAAGTAATTGTGAATTAAAATTATTGTTGTTGTTAAAGTGCTTGAAATTAAAATCTCATGTTATATTTATCAATAAATTAATATGGCGTCACCGGATAGTCGTAAATCAAATTACGAGGCGCGTCATATCTCATCTACTTGACGTATATCCGTCATTTTGACCTTTTGCGTCTTCCATGTTCATCCGTGTCCGTATTAAATTTTTAGTACCCAAATGAATTAATTATTGTACAGGATTTCAGTTACACATATCGGATGCGCCATCCATTGAAACATAATGTTAATATCTTTTCATTCATGATGTATAAACAGCAAAGAATATTCACTTAGTACACTAAATAATATCGTTTGTCTACGTTCACATAATTTGTACTCTGTTTACGTGAACACGTGTGCACTTACCTAAATACAGTTATTTTAGTTTCGTGAAATAATTTTCGAAAATTATACTAATAGTACAAAATGAGTTGTATTTAGCGAGGAATTAATGAAGCGTCACCTCGACGTCGTAAATCAAATTACGCGGCGTCATATCTCATCTACTTGACGTATATCCGTCACTTTGACGTGTTGCGTCTTCCGTGTTCGCGGTGAAGTTTTGTTGTAACTTTTGTAGAGGATTTTATTTACACTCAAATATACATTTTTCTGTCTATTTACAAACTCTATTTTTACTATGAATTTTATAATGTGGTATAATTAATGCGGTATTTGCTGTATCTATGTTGTAACCCTTATATTACGTTAATCAAATTATTGATATATCGTAAAAAATCATTAAATTTTGATTTTGACAAATATTTGATTAAAACTAGGATAATCAAATATTTGTAAAATTTAATATATGTAAAATAATAATATTTTAAATTTTATATTTTAAAATTAAAAGTCATTCAGTTCCATTGTTTGTCATCCGTAGACATATCCAATATCCATGGAATAAACTGAAAAAGCCTTGCGCACATTCATTCAAACTTAAAAACCATAAGCTTAAATAATTATCGCTGTCTAAATTCTGCGTGACATTCCTCATATTAGTCACAGTTGACACTTTTTATAACAAATGATCCACGAAGTCTACGAATGGCGTCACTCAGTTATGGTGTCTATCACGTCTCATTATAGCATCTGATTACGGAAACGCGGCGTCCACTAATCACATGTAACGGTCCGCCATTCGTCACTGTCCCGTATGCATCACTCACGACGGCTGACGGGACAATTTATTATTTAACCCGTCTTCACTCGTATTATCAGGTGTTAGAGCTCAAATTAGCTTGTTTCTACTGCATTTTGATTGTTGTACAGCTGAGACGTCCAGCGATTTCGGAACTGCATCCTCCCTCTTTGTTAGAACATCGATATCAACACAGGGGGTATTGCAAGGCGCACCGATAGGTCCTCAACTTTTGGTCACGTCGAACGTATGTCATGGCACATTATCAGAGTCTCTTAATTGAAGATAATAAGGGGGGACATGTGTCTCTGTCGCGTTTTTATGGGGTGTAAGTAAGGGATATGGTGTGTTTCGTTTTTTGGAGTGTCGTTAAGAACGGCTATTAATTTGCGTCAATCGCGTTTCCTTTTGTACGGACGGGTAAAAGTTCTTAGTGACTAATGGAGTTAAAAGATTCGTCACATTATATATTTGAAGGAAACATGCAATAATCCGGTTTTGAGTGTAAAATTTTAAAGAAATATATTGGATATATTTCTTCATATATTATTGATAAATGTAGTATCAACTATAATCTGTGTAATAGTAACGAATTCATTTATAAACGAGTTTCAACACCGGATTTCATCCTCAATTAACTCATCCGGCATTATTTTGATTTTTGTAGTTTTTCTTATTGCATGAGATTTCTTTCTATTATGTGCTACTTTAATTCAAAGGCTACTCATAATAAGGCGAATATTCATTAGTTTCATCAATTGGTTAAAAAGTGTTCTAAAAACTACCACAATGTTTTAGTTACTTTTATTAGGATATAATTAGCTTAGTTTCGCTGCTTATGTATTTTATGATATAATAAGAAAATAGGTATCATAGAGATATTTTTTTACTTGTGTACGATGTACAAAATACAATCAGCATATATGTATCTTGATTTTGTTTGGAAACGTTAACAGTAGAATTATCATTGATATTGAATTAAATTGTCTATCTCGTTATAAGTTCAGTGGACAAACCTCCGTATATACTACCGTAACCTAACCTACATAAATACATATGTTCCAAGAGTGAATTCTAGGTTGGAAGGGTATAGATTGCTATTGTTCTGAGATGGGCTCGCCCGCTCACCTGCATTCTGCAATATCAATCCATCTGCCGGCGCGGGGTGGGGAGTGGACGGTTGACGTCTTCGTAGTGGAGACTAGTGGAGCACTGGGCTACTGGCTTTGTAAGATTTGTTGCTTTCGTTTCGGAATACCGGGTGCACTTGTTTTAATACCTACGCTGTTGTGTTTATAGTGTTATTTACGGTTATAGCTGTTTTCATAGAACTCTTATCTTAACGTTATTGAAGAATCTCATGTAATTTCTTCAAGACATAATATCTGGTCAGAATCTATTATACAATTATATTAAAATGTCACAAAATATTAGTACTTGCTTATTTATTTAGAAGGTATTTGTCAACATCTTCTTGTGTTTGCACGTAATCATGTTATTAGTTTTGCGGATAATACCTTATAATTACCTAATATAATATTACTTTTGTATTCACAATACCATCATGTATATGCAGGGACATGAAGCTTATTGTATACTTTTATTTTAATTGTACATAAAGAACTAATTAGAAACAATTTTTATTTATTCTTAACATAGTATTCAAATGTATTAGCATAGTCACTAAAACAAAAAGAAATGCAAGTATACAACGCACAAATAAAAGTATTGAACATAGCTTAGAAAATATTGGCTCATTTTAAAAGTTTTCAACTACAAAATAACGCTAAAGTACTGTCCAGTACCTACGATGTCAATCTGTTGAAGGGGTGGCCGCGCTCGGGGGTGCCACCGTCTTGCAAATGACGTCATATGTTTGTGAGTTGACGTCTGGCGTGACTTTGACGTTTGACAAGCTATTGAATTTGATCAACTTTATGTTTGTTTGTAAAGCACAACGTAATTATATTATTTGGGGGTATTAATCAATTTATTAAATTTTTGGACTACTTTAAAGAAAAAAATATAACTATTTACGTAGAGAGCATTTAAGAGTCATATTCATTGTTAAGCATTTAACTAACTGCCAAATTAATGGGTAATGAACTTTTTGGGTAAATCTTTCAGGTGTGTAGTTACCTCATTATAAGATTAGTTATTTTATTCAACGGGAAAACATGTGAAAAGTCGTTCGTAATAGGAACAAAGAATCACATTGTTGAGAAACTTTAATTATTTCCAGAACAATTCAAGTGGATGCTACTGGATATTTCCTTCGAAATACATTTGCAATGACGTTGAAATAATTCTCGAGTACTGTCTAGTGATGCTGAGTCTTACCTGCAGCGGTGTCAATCTACGTGGGGTGGGTGGGGGACGCCGGGGGGGTCCGAAGTCGCCCGTCTTTGAGGCTATTTCATTTTGTGCAAATGACGTGATGTGTATGCGACAGAAAGCTGATACTTCGGGGTGGGTATGGACGTGTTGGACGTGTTTAAACGTGACGAGTTGTTTAAACGTGTTATGTGTGATGTTTTGGGGGTTTGACGTATGATGTAGTAATTAATTTTAACGTTTTAGAAATTTACACTTTGCGATTTTAGATTAAAAAAAGCTAATATAATTCTTTAAAGATTCACAGTATGTCTACATCTATCTACTTACTATATGATAATAAGTAAAGCTGCGACATTCACAAGAGACGTACTGTGAGTACAGTTTTATAGTCTTGTCACTCATGCCATGGATACACAAAAACCCAGACCCAGAACAGAAGTACAAATTCATGACACATATTTGATCTGGCCGCGAATCAAACAGAGAACCCTCTGTATGGAAGTAATGTAGTACTATTACTGTAATCATTATACTTTGTTTGTTTTACATTCCTTTGTCTACTTGAATAATCAGATCACTATAGCTTACATAGCTACCTTCCTACCTTCTCGTATAATACAACTAAAACAATCATCCCCGACCTCGTTCTGTCCTAGTGTATATTTTTAAACGCACACACTCACGACCCCCACCCTTATTATCTGGGGGGACTGACCCCCACCCTCGGGGGTGGGGTGTCACGTCACTGTCCCGGATCGCCATCACGACGTTCGAGCGTCTCGTTTGTGTCCCGACTTGAAGGGTTGGAGCGGATTCATTGTACGTAACATTAAAATAAGACTTGTTCGTTTTAGCTCTCCAGATGGACATCGATTGGGACGCTGCTATTAATTTTGTTGACTAGATGTGGATTAAATTGTGGGATTATATTTTTTAAAGAAAGAAAGATAGAAAAATGCATGTATTGCATCGTTATATTGGAACACAATTTGAAATAGGTAATGAACATTATAAAGCGAATTTAAATCATATCAAATTCAGACTTGGGTAATAATTTACTGAGTTTTGTTTCTTGGATGTTTAAATAATGGAGTCATTAAAATTTTGAAGAGAAAATATGAAGAACAATAAGGACTGGAGAAGTTTTATTGATTTTGAAAATTCAAATGACTTGAGTGGCGCAGCGGTCACCGGTCGAAATGCAGATTTCCGGGTTTGATTCTCAGTCAGAAATTTGAGGATTTTTGGTTTCTTTTTATAGTATATCTGTGTGATACGATGACTACAAAAGTCATCTTTGTGTCCATACAATCCACAACACAAGGAATAAACACCCAATTGTTTAATATCCAATCTAAATAAATATCGACGAATCCTATAACCAAAGAAAACTGCACATGAAGATATTTAGCTTTAAATCCGTCATCGGTTATCGCTCGATACGAATACGACACGTAACTGAGGAAATAGCTGAGTGCGGGCCATTGAGTATGTAAAATTTATAGAGGGATAAGTTAATGCTGTTAAGAGTCAAAGAAAATGATATTAAATTGAAAAGTGATGGTCAACAAATTGAAAAAATAATTTAAAAATGTATTAGTCAAGCTTGTTTATGAAATGTGAATTCATGAGAATACAGAAATACATGTAATGGAAAACGATTGATGTTGATGTTTAGATGTTGCAAAAAGTAACAAATACAAGATATAGAACTATTCATTCTGTTGGGGTAATTTCTATTTACTGCTTTTGCTAGTTTCTACTTTGCAAAGTATACTTTAAAGATAATATTTTCATCATAAAATCTTTTTTATTTTTATAACATGAAATAAAATTTGAAGTACCTCTTGCGGTTTATGGCTAGGAAGCGGAGGGCCTAGGCCAAGATAGAGACAGAATTACAGACTAAATTTTGATACATAATTTAAATTACACTCTTTATAGTTTATAAGCTCTACGGTGCAGGCTATATTTTTTATTTCCCCGTATGCAATCGTTCCGTCTTACGTCTGCTGGTGCAATATCAATCCATCTGGCGGGAGGGGGCGGCCCCCACGTCACTCTTAAATGACTGTCACGGGCGCAGTCTAGCTCGCTCAAGAACGGCGGACGTCGCTCTGATGTTGCACCGTTATTTGTTATTGTATCGCTTCTTGCAGATGTTTATAATCAAGTTCTTACTTGGTTAGTGTATGTACGTGATATCTAGATACAAAAATCAAAATAAAAAGATAATCTTAAAAAAATATATCGCCCTATTCTTTATACATGGCATAATGTAGTCACATCATCGGGTGATGACAGACAGGGTTGTCTGACCTGTAAAATTAGATCATTCACATAAAAAAGGAAAAAATGAAGACAGAAGTTTGTCCTATTCAGGACACATTTCCGTTATACTAATCGGACATTTACTTAGAAATACTTTATCATTCATATATTTCCAAAAGACATTTTATTACTTACCTACGTATATCATTTTATGCACTCAATGGTTATATTTTTTTATTTCCCCGTATGCAATCGCTGCGTCTTACGTCTGCTCTGATATTGCACCGTTATTTGTTATTGTATCGCTGCTAGCAGTTGCTTGGAGCCAGGTTCCGAGTTTCTGGAGTAAGTATAGGTGCATAGAAATATATCAAGACACAGATATGTTTCAAATGTGCTTAATTTGACGATGATCAAGGGTTCTAAAAACTGTGAAAGTACAGCCAGCATTTCTCAATTTATGAGAATCGCGACTCGCGACCTAATAATTTTGAAATTATATGACTGCTGCGGTACCAGTTGTATAATTTCCAATTTTAACCAATTTTAACCAAGGAGCAGTGATACCTAGTTAAAATTGGTGTATCAGTACCATCCGATTCGAACTTTACGTAGGTTCTTAAATCTGCCACATGTTATTATTTTTGCCATATACAACCAACAATTCGTATATAGATAAATGTATACATTGAACAAGAAAATCAAGCAAACTGCTGTAAGGCAAAAGAGGCGTGGTCACGTCATTACAGTCAGTACACTTTTAAAGAATACACATTCACATTCACGATCTATGGTACATAATATGCTTAGCCAATACCCACAAGACGTACCTCCTCATCATATTGTAAGCAAGCTCCAAGGATTGGCATCGAATGCGCGTCGCGGTGACAGCTCAATGCGGGTACGACGCGGGACACGACGCGGTGACGGTGTATGAGTCCCGTCACCAATGACCACGATAATGTTGAGTGTTGACTGGAGATAGGCTGTGTTCATTCGCCTGATTGTGGATATTTCGTGGAACTAGCAAAAAAAGGACTTTATTATACCTTCTTGTTAAATGGATCAGATAGATGACAACGACGAGGCGACCACGATGCGCAGACACTGCATTAAAGTCACGTACCTAATGACCACGATAATGTTAAGTGGGAGACAGCCTTTACTGTGTTCCTGTGATTGTGAATATTTCATGTCGTTAGCTTGTAATGACATGAATTTATTGATAGAATTAGTTTTATTTTAAAAACAGTCATTTACGCTGACGCGGTATATAATTCGCCTCTTAAATGCTTAGTGTGTTGATTGGAGGTACCTTGAGAGAGTTGAGGTACTGTGTTTATTTGTAACTGATATTGTGACATCATGTCCTTATTGACGGTATAAATTAGGTGACACGAAACGACGACACGACGTAAAAACGCCGCGTACGAGACGCGACACCTGTGACCACGCATCATAAAAGTAAAGTGTGGATTGGGACTAATAAGCAATTTTTGTTTCAATCGACTACCACAGGTGAGTCATTTTACAAACGACAATCGCATTACTCACATGTAACAACGCATTTTTATGCTTTCTTCTATAATATACTAATATTCAAATATACTTCTCTCTAGAAGACTAAATAGGGGATGAAAACTGTATGTTCATAAAGCTTGCAGAAGACAATTCGCCAGACCCAGACGCTACTGGGACCCTAAAATGAGCTAATTAAACGTCACATGGACCCGTCAGGCTTAAGCAGAAGTGTCGCATTGGGACGTCACGGAGTTCGCGAACATTCCCTTGTCTTATTATTTTTATTACTGTTTTCGTCTAGAATTCACAAATGTTTTTGGAAGTCGTTGTCTTTGTTTGACTAACGTACTGATTTATATTTATGCTTTCTGTACAAGAGCTCTTTGAAAAATCTTAATAATTACAATCATATATTTATACCCTTACGCCTTTTTTACTTCTTTCTTCTTAAATAAAACAAGATTAATCTATATATATAAAAGGCAAAACTGATTAACTGACTGACATATCAACGCACAGCCGAAACTACTGTACCTAGAAACTTGACATTTGGTGCAGGGGTTCCTTTCATGATCTAAGTGAGCACTAAGAAAGAATTTTTCGAAATTCTACCCCCTAAGGGGTTTTCGACTTCTACGCACGAAGGAAGGACGAAGTCGCGTGCAAAAGCTAGTTATGAATAAAAACATAAAACTGTCAAATTCTGGTACCAGAAATTTTTAACTTGTATAAAGTACTACTGAACAATCCTGAAAAAATCTTTGTAAATCCATATCAGTATTTATGCTATTCCTGTTATTATTTTTGGTTTTGATTTTTGTACTTCAAGCGCCCAAAATCACCTGGTACTCCTAATTATTTCTAGAGCTCCGTATGTACCCAAAGACAGCCAACGGGATTCTAGTCGTCTATCCATCCGTCCGGTATCTATGACATAAGTGTATCTTGATCCATACCCATAGGTTCTTGTGAGAACAAAACCTCTTTTAAACCAGATACAACGGGTTAAAACATTATTCCAAGTAACGAAACTTCCCGTCCCGTTTCCACGTCCCCAATTGGTTGACGGCTCTACACACGAGGTGAACATCTTAACGCATCTTCAGTGGCAACGCATCTTCAGTCAACCTCAGGTACGATAAGGTTTCTAATGTCCATAATCCTTTACCATCGGACTGCGTGCTCTTTTGCTACCTTTGTAAGATAAAAAATACTGTACTTCACTTACTAACGAATCGATGAAGGGTTATGTGATACCCAAAAAAAGTTGAATATCGCGCTACAAAACAGAAATTTCTTTAAATAAGATACAAAGTATTAAAACATTATTCAAGCTAACGAAACTTCCCGTCCCGTGCCGTCCCGTCAAACAGTTAGCAGAACTATCAGCCGTCACGGCGCCCGCGAATACTTGCATTATCAACTTGCATCGAGATGACGCGAGCATCGCTGTCGCTCCCACGTCCCCAAGTTTACTCTGCTCCGCTGGAAATTTCACTCTAGACTTGGTGCGCGGTCCATGTGATAAGTGGTAACCGTTGGGATTATAGCTAGGATAACTTGATCCTGTTGAAAAAATATTTATCACATTACATTACATTTTGATGCAATCGATATAACAGTTTTTCATGTACGCTTATTCAGAAACTGTAAAAGCCCTCAGGAAAAAGATCTCTCCACATACAAATGCACGTCTCTAATAATGTCTTGTTACTCTAATAACTTATAAATATATTCCATGTTATCCGATTTTAATTCCATTGAATATGAAACTGTAATTATTCAAAAGCAATGACTACGTTACTTGGATCTTGTTTGCTAACGACAAGACATACACACCCTCCGAAATCCTGATTGCTCTACAATCGACTCAGTCGTTTTTTGATATGTTTTTTTTTAATACATCCCGCTTATTCTTGTGCCTTGCACCATTATTCCCCAAGTCGCTGCTGTCACGTCAGTGTTCCGACTGTCTCCAGCAATGACAACTCTCGGATCGACTGTTCCGCGCTGCTTTGTAAGTCTAACTCGGTAAGTTTTCACAATTTTATGGTACACATTGTATCCTTAATCTATTCCCACGACCAGGCACAAGATTCACAGATTGGAAAGGATGGTTCACCAGAGTTCATCACGATGGTCAAGTGAAAATTTATGAACTTCACAAGACTTAAGATTTCTATTCAACACAGAAGTGTATAAATAAGTGAATGTAATGGACAATACGTGGATCGACCTCTCACATCGTATACGCCTTTCGCGGTTCTTCTGTGTTCGATTTGTGTATATCAGTTCTTTTCATATTCGTACTTATGGCGCTTCCAAGACGTTCTTGTCATGTTACTGTTGCAGTTCTATAACGACAATAAATGGAAGGTGATATGATGTGGCGATATCTCGTCGAGTTTCTACAGCTTCACACTTGAAATCTCTCCGCTCATGCCTTGCACCGAGGGCTGCCAAGTCGGTGCTGTCACGTCAGCGTTCCGACTGTCGTGCGCGATGACAGCGCGCGACTCAACTGTTCCGCGTGTAGCTGACGCGCTGTCTTGTTGTTCCAGTCGTTGTTGTTGATTGTTGATCGTTGTTGATTGTTGTTGCTGCCAATTGACAGCCCACGAATGGAACGCTCGGGTCAGATTGCACGGCTTGAAGTCGATTTGTGATGACGTTTCCGTATTACGAACGGATTCGCTTTGTTGTTTCTTAACGGGATGAAGTTTCAATAAGATTTTTGTCCGAGTTGAAAATTACTTGTAACTGGTTCTACGGATACCAGGTTTTCTGATCACTTCCTTGAAATTTTAAATAAAGACATGTATTACTTTATTTGTTATGCTTTAACGCTTTATTACACAATCGATCAGCGTCAAATTTTGTACATACGTTATCAGGCACAGAGAAATACATATTATAAATACTTAACTAGGTTTGCAAAACTGCAAACCTAGTAAAGTAATTTTTTACTAACTACCTAAATACATTTTAATAAAGAAACATTGCTTCTTTCAAATATTACACATATTTTGCAAGCATAAAACCACTCAACAGCAAGCGTGATAAAATAAGCTGCGATTTTTAAATTACTTTGACGTAAAAGGCACACGTCTCTACCGTCCTGCCTTTGAAGACCAAAAGAGCCTTTCGAAAATCACCCTTTAAAACAAAAGCAGTGAAGTTAATAAAGAGTGCGGACCGTCGGCGTGCGCGCGACAGACTGACGTCGTGTCGTCCTCGTGTCGTTGTGGATAAAGGGACTGGAAGTGATTTGACATTATTCATTGCAAGATTTAGTTTAGCCCAAGTTGTGTACTTGGGATTTGTCAAAACTTTTGTAGTTTTCCGTTGCAAGGTAGCAGCGGTTGTAATTGAGATATTTGTTATACAGAAGTGGCAAACGAGCATGTAGACTACCTAATTCTAATCCGGACACTCACTGAAGCCCACACTTGATATTGACGTGGATGATAGGACTTAATCCACCTGATGGTAAGCGGACACTGCTATATAGGGAGGCCGTAATCAACCTCAAATAGGATTAAAATCCTACTTAAGTTTGACTACAAAGGCTTTGGCAGTCCTGAGGGCTGAGAAGCGCCTCTTGTATAAGGGTGATCAACAATATATACTTACGACCGAGAGCTTCCAACGAAACCAAGCCAAGCCAAGTGAACATCTTAGCCGTCAGTGGTCCCAATGAATCTGTTACTATCAGAGTGATTCTATCTTTATACCTAATAAATACTACTTTTTCATATCTTGAGGGATTTGGAGGGGTGAGTTTGCGTATAGTGATCATATTATTCTGGCTGTAGGTACTAGGAACACATCTAGATTCACTATTTCTGTGCTACTTCGTCAAGTTGCAAAGCTGAGTTTGATTGCAGATTTAACGGTTAGTACTTCCTGTAAACATTTATGTTACTGGCAGCTATTGATGAATATTATATATTTTATAGTAGAGTAAAAAAATGATACTCTGAGCGAAAGTACCAAAAAAATAATCATGATATTAAATTTTGCTACTAGAAAACATTCGATATAATGGACATACAATGCATCTTATGGTAAGTGGTCACTGTCGCCCATCTGTAATCTGTAATCTGTCCCATCTGTTATCAACGTGTTGCTACCTTCTGTCGGACTTGGACTGAGATACCTGTGAATATATCTGTGAAGGCAATTCCACCGAAACACAAGTTGCTAATTAACAACTGCTACGCGACGGAAGTGCATGAGCTAGGGACCCTCACGCGAAGCGAACACGGGTTCTGCCAAGAAAAGTTTCCAACAGTTAATAGTAGGTACCTATCCGTCCAGATGGCATGTGATTTTCGTTTCCAATTTTTCTCAGGTACACACAAGCACAGCGAAGCTATGTGCCGAGGGAGCAATGAGCATTGAGCACTAATCAATACGGAGGTGGCGAAAAATAACGAATGTTGTATTACCACTGCTCGTGTGTTTCCGTGCGCACTCAGCTGCGATGTACGGTCCACAGAGGAACCAAGGAGGTGCTTTACGCAAATGTTTTAAAAAATATATCTTCTAACGATACAAATTAAATGTGTAGGAATTTCAATATTTAAAGCAAAAAAGTGAATTAATGTATATTTAAGAGGGCAAACAGTTTAGGGAATTTATTTGAGATTGTTGAATAAAATACATTCTAAAATCTATAAAACAGAGTATTTAATCGTTACTTTATAAAGACTTTTAATACATATAACAAATATTTTTTTTCAATTTCATTACAATGAATTTTGTGTGCTTTGTTAAATAGTAGTGACAATAACATATAAGTGGTATAGATATGTCAAGATACGTATATAATTATTCGAACTAAAACACAAAATAATTGAGGAAGGAATAAACGTGGCGCCACGATAAGTTTCTTAACTTATTTCCTGACCGTACAGTAGCGTATGCACAGTTCGCCATCGACGGCGACCGGGGATGTATCGAGTGTAGTTCCGTGGTACAATCCGACACGACAATTAACGCCTTGCCGGATGTTAAACGTTTCAAGAAATATACACGATACGATACACGATAGGTACGTATTGACGTGCTTTTGTCACAAAAATTATCTTTTATCGTTTGAAACTAACCAACTAACTAGGGTTTCATTCAATAAATTTAATATACAACGGTGAATAATGTTAGGAAATTTAAATAATGTTATTTAAGTAATAAATAACATGAAACGACGTATTCTTTGTAATTATTAAGAACTTTCATATTTCTTTAAGCGCTATAGGAACATCCCTAAGTATGGCTCTCTAAACAAAGATCTCTAATGTATTGTACACATTCTCACAACTAAACAATCCTTTAATGCGATTTATCAAAAGGTTCATGTAAAAGGAAGAATATAATTACTAAATAATACTGACATTTGGTTGCAATTTTGACGTGTCGAATGAAACCATGGGGACGAGTCCACTGGCCGTCGCCGAGACGCGGCTGTACCGACGTCCCCCTCCCCGTTGACGGCTGACGACTTGCTCTGACGTGTCTTGCAATGGACTGGATTAATTGTCTGAAAGACGTTTCGCTTCATTGTTTGTGGAAAGAGTTTAAGGCGACTATAAACTTGGGTAAGTTATCTTCGTACTAAGTGATCTTGAACTATTTGGTTGTATATTCGGTTGTATATGGCTGTGTTTGTTCGTACGTCAATTAGTGTTAGAAAATATTCTTGTCTGCTTTTACAGTTTTTAGTTTTGAAAAAATATCCATGTTCGGTAAAAATAAATGTTTTGTATTTTGTATTTTTAAAAATTTAATATAATTCTTAAAACGTAATGCAACTTTAGTGCAAGAAAAACATACTGTGTCACTGATCTTCGCACGGCTATTCCTGTGTCACGAACAAGAGTATGTTCAGTTTCAGTAACGTTCAGCGACTACAGCGCTGTGTTGTGCAGTCAGTCGCGCGTGTCGCTGACAACTGACGCGTGTCAGTGTGCCTGACACCGCTGCGTCTTGAGTAGTCTCACTGACTTGCTATTCAGAGGAACATAAAATATGATTTCTAGGTAGTAGACTGTAGGAATGTATTTAAGGTTTAGGATTAAAATAACCTTATTTCATCAAACTTTAAGCAAAATCGTATAGTATTATTGTTTCATGGCTGTATAATATCATAGTTTTGAGAAAAATAGATTTGATTGTTTTTTTTTTCAATTATGAGGAAATACATATGGGCTGTAAAAATACAGAGAAGACACTGTTTAATTAGACACTAATATGAGGAAACATGGAAAACTCTGTCATTGACATTTTCCCGCGTATTTTAACAAACACCTAATATGCATCTTAAATTTAATGCACATTTAGCTCAAGAAAGCACACTGTCTTACTGATCCACTTCGCACGGCTATTCCTGTGTCACGAACATGAGTATGTTCAGTAACGTACAGCGACTACAGCGCAGTGTAGTGCAGTCAGTCGCGCGTGTCGCTGACAACTGACGCGTGTCAGTGTGCCTGACACCGCTGCGTCTTCAGTAGTCTCACTTACATGCTTTTTAGAGGAGTATAAAATGTGAATTTTATATGTATTTTAGGTTAAGAATTAATAAGTGAATAAAAACTATAATTGTTAACAAGTAATTGTATTGCTTTCTGTTTGGTATTATTTTTAACTCTTAAGTGTATTTATTAGGTCTGTACCCTTTGAAATTGAGATAACGTGTAAATAAGTTTCTAACAATAAAAAAACGGCCTGTTAATTCTACCACCCAGCATTGAGTACGTACTATAACAATAAAATGTTACAATTACATATATGTAAATAATAATAATATGTTACATATATGTAAGAAATAAACATAGGACGCGGCAAAGAAACCGTGCACATTTTTTCTTCTTATTTTTTAGCTTCAAAAACAGACAGACTGACATATTTTCAATTTCCACGTCTCCTATTAATAAACTGCATACCTACTGCGAAATTTAAGTTAATCAATGAGTAAATGACTATTCACTTTCAAGAAAATGATCAGAATATATTAAAAAAAAAAAGAAAAAAGAAAATTAAGCATTAAAAATTCTTAGTCATCAATTTAAAATTACATATGTCACTAGTCAAAAAGCCAGGTCAGTGCGTACAGAGCTTAGCACGTCACCCGAAATTACTATCGGCGCAAACTTTTCAAATTAAAGTTGAGGCCAAATTGACTTCACGGAATCGTAAGAGTTGGACGCGGGTGTGACCGACGCGCCTGATTTATTCCGCGTCAAAGTATTTGAAGCTGAGTTGGGTTCTAGTTTTTTGACGGTCTTACCACTTTCAGTAGTCATTGCTGGCCATGAACGTGTTTAAAGGGCGGATTTCCTACGGGAAAACTTATAACTATAAATAAGTTGTTGTCATTGAGAATTTCATAATCGGTATGCGATATGGCCCTTGTCTAACAGTAGACCTTAGAAGGCTGATGATGCAATGGTTATACACAACACCAAGCAATGTAGTCTACAGCGTAAAGTAACAAGGCAGCGTGCACTTGTTGGTAAGTGATAATCGCCGCTCATGACTTCTGTTATAAGCCATTTTTATATTTTTTTACCGTATAGATATAGCAAACAAGCATGCAGTCTACCTGATGGTAAATGATGACTGTCGCCCATGGGCATCAGTAATCATCCCCAAGTACAATTAAATCATACCTAAATTTGAACACAGATGCGTTGCTACCCCTGAGGATTAAGATGGTGATGATGAGGATGCCTTTGCGTTAGTTTGATTCGTATGTAGTCACAAATGTCTTGACACTTGATGACTGTGATTGTCGTGTCTTCTATAAGTTTAATCTACCAAACCTTTCCGACTTAATCAAAACACCTTATAAACAAATGCTACACGGTGAAGGATTTTTTTTACTACCCAATTGCCATCCTTTTAATAATCTTTTTATCCGCGAAACACGTCATTAAGTCCAACAGTTTCCATACTAATTAAACCGTTGAATCTATTTCAGTTCCAATCCGCTTCAGTCGGGAGAATTAATTTTTCAGGTGGATTGGTTTGTAAGTTGTTAGTTAGCATATTTCGAAACTGTTTCTTTCGATTCGACAGCTCGCTAATGTTGGCAGCTCGTGGTTTGTGGTGTTAGCGCGAGCGGAAAGCGGGAATTACTATAATTATTTAATTTGTAATTTTTAGGGAAGTATTTTGTGCAAGGATCTAAAATCAATAATTGATCTGATGGTTCAAAGGATATGTGAACGTAGCGCAAGTGGTATATACTCTATATATATATAATTAGAATGAAATTATAATAATTTAGTGGTCATACTGATATACATGACTTGGTTATTACAATTAGCAAGGGTCTCTAGGAAAAAGCATTTGTGTCAACATTTTTTCATTGATTTTCACAGTTTTCATCTAGTCATCATTACCTTCACAACTGGATGCAATATCACAACTCAGCACCGTCTTCTTCTTTGAATCGAATTTAGGCAATAGTCTAGCTCGTTGGCCAATCCGCTAGACATTTATTATAACTCTTCTTTGAGCAATTATGGAATTTATTATTCGTATTCTAAGACCGGGTTTGTCCTCAATGTACGGAAAATAATCAGATGCGTTACCCTACACTTACATTAATAAAATGTTTAATTATCCACCTTTCCGCTTACACTGTGGCCACGCGCACACCGCTTTCAAATCGCCAACTTTTCGCTGTTTTAATTAACTTGACGTCGCTGTTACAACTGTGTTGATTTGTTCGCTCGCTCGCTCGAACGTTCCCGCTAAATGCATTTCTTTAGTGCAACAAAGTTCCCTTTTCACCGTATATCGCTCGCGATGGCTATGAAAGCTAATTCTGGTCCTTAATGTGTGTTAGCGTCATTTTTAATTACGTCTTAATGAACAGACGGCTAGAAGTTTTCTGATCGTAGTTAATGGTTGGCTCTTCAGTTAGTTGGTTGATTTTTTTGTGGTTACAAGCTGATGCTGAGTTTTTGAGTGGTTGTTGAGTTTAAAAGTTATGTATACATGAGAGGGATATCTAATTTTTTAGGAGAACTAATTCAATTGACATCTCAGGTAGAGTCATGGTTTTTAGAGTTAATCACTAATGTCCAAGTTCGATAGTGACCACTTGCAATTCGACTGCACATTTGCGACCTCTATAGTAAAAGTGTAAGGTTTTAAGTAACATCAAACTACTTTATATTAAATGGCGCCCATCATAACTCTTTAACTGCTTGTTGTAGAGTCATTAATGCCTTTTAAGTTCACTGCTGGACCAAGACTCTTAATTTGCTCCACGCCAACTGCTATCGGGCCCTCTGGATCCAGCGATTTGTTAGGTCATCAGGTTTAGGTCATCAGCCCACCTGTGCTCCTTTTGCCAAGATTAAATGGCTCAAAAATACCCTTTCCTCACTAACCTCATAAAAATGAATTTGTAAAACTCATTTTCGCAGTTGTTAAAAATAAAGATGATACCTTGATCCTACAGGAACTTTCTCTAAAAATTACGCACCTGTTCCCGTGAAGTAAGTCAGTGAATAAGTTTTCATTCTCCTAAACTTTCCCTTCAACGCGGCGTGGCCGCTCGCCAAGTTGGGACTTGGCAGAGTATCCGTTCGCATATGTTCGATGACCAGTCTCAATAGCTACCCATGAGAGTTTATTGTGGACCATGTGCTCTACGAGCCTAACCACATTCCCTTAGTCATCACGTTTTGCATGGCTGAAGTGGAAATTAATTCTATTTATTAAGTAATTTATTTCAGTGTTTTAGGTACCAGTATTTTGTATTAGTAACTTTGATTTGAAGTAGATGTATTTTTTCGTAGGTAACTTTAATTTTTAGAATAAATATACCCTAAGAAAACAATTACACGAACTGTATGAATGTGATACCCAATGAATTTACAGTGACCCTATGAATTTTATAACCACTTCCTTACTTTTATTCAAATTCATAAGAAACAAGTTCAGAAAGTTCCTTTTTATTACAAATATGGCAGTTTCGTAAGTCTACGGTAATACAGAAGCATAATCTCAGGAATCCCAATAAACTGCTAAGTCGCCAGGTGGCATTGCCAGTGTACGCCGCATGAATATATAACCTTAATTAAACCTATAAAAAACATCGTTGACCCGGCCAAAAGTTCCCTCCAAAATAAGTAACTTCCCAAAGACATAACCCGAAATTGGATTACTGTACAAACTCGACCTCTCGGCGTCACTCCCTCATAAATATTTTAAAAAAGTCAGCCCAGCAAACTACCTCTATCGCTGATCTCTTAACCCGCAGCCGCTATGGGTATTTCAGACCGATATTGCCGGGGCAGGTACGACCAATATTCGTTGAATCCCATCACGGTATTGCAAAAGAAATCAAATTAGATATACAATAAGCGCGGTCGTGGTCCGATTTACATAAGTATCCGAGCTATTCGGCCGGTTGATACGAGATTGCGGCGGGCTACAATATTGCCTGTGTTTACACACACTGTCCTGACTTTGTTAGCGCAGCGGTTGACGTGGATCCTTTGATATCCCCCATTTCTTCGATCGTATGCCGTTTCTATATCGAGATTTAAAATTACGGAGCGCGGAATGTTTAACCGTTTAACGTACGTTCAGACGATATTACCAATGTGGGTTGGACGTTTCTTTGTTACGGTTAAGATTAAGAATGAAATTGTTTTCGTTCGTACAAAGCCCGATTAACATGATCATTTACTTTTATGTTCTGTCCATGTCGTAAAAAGGAGTCGTTTTAAATTATTTATAACGCTTTGATATTGATATCTCTGAGTCACGTCTTTCTTCTTTCTTACTTCTATTTCTTTAAAATTGGTCCACAGACTTAATTTACCATGAATAGTGTGTCTTTGTTTGAGTATACGAATTTGTTTATTATTCAGAACTGGTTCCCATTTTTAATTTGGTTACGAACATACAATAAGTAGTACCTAGTAATAAGGACTATTACCGCCCTGAAATCTTCTAAAACCATCAAAACTAGTTTCTTAGAAGCCTGTGGACTTCTGTTTTCATTTACCCTGAGCTCGAATATATCTTTGCCTGGCAAAGAAGAAGAAATAAAGGTGTTTATACTTAAAAGGGTTAAAAAAAAGGCTATTTATTATAAGAGTCTTGGTGCAATGGTAGATAGACACACAGACAACTATTCAGTCACAGTGTATATATATATCTCAATTAATTTAGACACTTTACGTATTGGATCGCTATTACCAAAATATAACACAACCCCTCGACAACAGTCCTCACAGCATTATGTCACATAAAACCCAAAAACGCGTCCGTAATTTTATTAAATTTGTACCACAAATGCCGGTCATAAATGTCCCACAAAATCCACTTCGCACGAATCAAATCTATGCAAAGCTAGCCGGCGTTAAATAAAACATAACTGTGGACAGTGCTTGGCCCCAATAAAAGTTGGCACTCCGTAAAATAAAATTTGATCACGCGGTCCAGTGGTGTTATAAAAACCCGGTAGTGAGCACCGGGTTAACTCAAGATGGGGTTGTACGCGCGACTTGTTTGAATCAATTCATTTTACTTATTATAGGGTTAGCTTTGACAATTTGGGTTCGGTGTTAAATAAAGATGACGTGATATTTTCTAATGGAAAATTGCTTTTATAGTAAAAATGTCAAATAAACGCTCATCATTCTAGGGTTTCTGACGTGAATTTCACGTCTCTTGGAATGCTTACAATTCTTATAAAATAAAATTTATACAATATCTATATGTTTCCATACAGATAAATTTATTTTTTGTATAACACATCATACGTGCCTAATTTGTTTCTTTCTTTCTTTGTCATACAATTATTTACATCGTTTAAATTATCCGGTAAATGTACATCATAAATTAATTTCAGTTTTGATGCTTTGCAAATAAATGCCTAAGCAAAAATCACATATAAAAAAAATAACAGACATTACACATATATTTCAAAAAATGAATTTTCTTCAATTTTTTTTCATAATCGCACGTCCGCCCTCTAGAGGCGCGGTCAGACATCTCGATGCGACATTCCGACTATATTAGATTCACTTCACTCCATAAAATTCCGCTGCCCGCTCCAGAACAGAGGTCCCGATGGGGTGACTACCCTTAGCTTTTGTCAATGGATTTGATGTTAGTAGTATAGGTATTCAGAATCGGTTTTGGCTACCATCTTTGTTCCTTATTGTTGAATTTTCGTAGCTTGCTTTAAACTAGGTAACATTTTATTTTATTTATTTACAAGAATGAATAATTAAAAGAATGTTATTCAAATTTCTAAAAACGTCTGAGTTTGTATTTATCAGTCCTCAGTAGTCAATGTCACTTTTTATTTCTCTTTAATTTTCACTTACTTCAAAAATTTAGAGATTTTAATTTGATTGATTTCTTTCTCTAGGTCATTATAGTATTTTAAAAAATAATTGAAAGTAATCTCTAAAAGAAATTTTAGGAAAACTCTCATTGTATGAAAATATGAAAATATGTCTAAAATATTTTTTTATTTTATTTTAAATTTTTAAATATGTGTTAGAATTAAAATATGTGTTACTAATAAATATTTTCTTTTGTTACAGGTAAACACAACTCCTACATTAAATGATTTTCAAACATGGTATTCGGTAAGCCAAAGTGGGACCTATCATCAACTACGGGATATTATTAGATTAAAAATAACATTTTAAAAGTAAAAATTATTTTCTTAACATAAAATATCGTATGTGTAAAAAAAACTTATAATCTTAAATATTATTTTTTATGAACATTTAATATGAACATAATATCGAACTTGCCCAAATATAACTTTTTCTTATCAACA
>DWNR01000027.1:0-31819 GCA_018250455.1 Polygonus leo | reverse complement strand
TTTGTCTGTTTATTTGACCGCGCATCACGTGAAAATAGCTGAACGGATTTTGATGCAAACTTTACTAATCTGTCGAGTAGACCTCCGGCCAGATTTTAGGCCATACAAATTCAACCCCAAAATGGAGGGGTAGCGGGCAGAGCCGCGGGCACAGCTAGTACTTTATAATTATTTTTAAGGTAAAATATTGGTTGTATATCACAAGTCTTATACTAATGCAAAAACAATATCCAGATACCGCAACCGCTTAAATATAACATCAAATGGTTGATAATCGAAGTGGTTAGATCCACCGCTATTCAATTTCATTCTGTTGTTGAAACAACCTTCCCTCCGTTGAATACCGTTCCTCTACTCTGCAAGGCAAATCTAATATAGGAAATTGACTCGCCTCGGTGGTTTATTCACTCTGACCTCGCCGCGACTTGGATCGAGGTGAGGTAAAACTATTATCCCCCGTTTGATTGCGTTAACCTATGAACAGGTTCAGTGGAGAAACTTCGTGTTGTCATGAGTATTAGCTCTGAAACTCGAATAATGTTCCGTGAAGCTCATTACTTGAAAAGCTTTTGGCTTAACTAATTTCAGATCGTTATTTCGTATAATAGGTGTGTCATGTGGTTAACGAAATAGCCTATTTCTCAGTTTGTGTCTTGATATTACGTACGTTTTGTCTTTTATTAAATAGTTTATAACATCGGAAAGTTGAGCTATTTATACTTATATTTTACAATCCATTCGCCCTCTTAAATTACATGATGGAGCAGAGCTTGATATATTGCGGATCGGCATGGTATGTCCTCTTTAAAGCGGTTTGAGGCGGCATTCCTCAACCTAGAAATCAACACCAATATATACTTAAAAGGGATATATTAATGAAATCAACATTAATTGGACTTCCAGCCGGAATACTGAAAATCTTTGTAGACCTGTTGACTTTAATAAATATCCGTTCCAATTCGCTTCGAAAATTAAAATACACCTGATTACTTCAATTCCCAGGAATGTAATTTAGAGATCGTCTCGAGCTACTTTAATCCAATTTAAAGTCTGGCAAGAGTAAAGCTATCATTTAACTATCTCACGTAATAACGTCATTAATCACTTTAATGACAACACGGTCGAGCAGCTCCAAAACTAAATGGACTATTGGAAATTTGTCCAGGCTATATAGTGCACCTGAAACACAAAGGCTATGCTAAGCACATTCTAGACTCAATTGGCAATTTGAAGAAATAAACTCATAGCTTAACGACGCACTCTGGTGAATAAATTTGATTTATGCGGCAATTTTGGTTCTAAACATGTACGACGAGGGGTAGTCTAATCTCTCAATAAAGAACTACTATTACAACTTTCTCCCCAATGCGCGTCTTCAGACATGAGGTGTTCTGGCAATCATAGTTCAGCTACTTATATATTACTCAGTAAATACACACATTTCTCCGTCGTTCCCTCATCCCTGTTTTTGTTTCGCATTTTGATGGAGAGATAGTTCGTTGTTTCTGTTATAACTTTTTCTGATTATATTACCGTTGGATTTGGAAGTTCTTTTCCCCTATCAGTACCCATAATATTAGAACATAAAATGTCGTCGCATAAATACAGATGCTGCAGATTTTGTATGTTTATTTTGTTATCTGGTACGAACGTGCACGCTACGTGCATTAATCATGTATTTATTTCTAGAAAATCATACTTGAACATGAGTTTTCTAGGTATTAAGTGCGTAATCCAATTAGGCTTTTGATATTTTACCTTTGGTTTCTTTCTTACGTTTTAATTCCATCTAACTTTACTCGAAATCGTTGGTATGTGTTGTTAATACCATGGGTCAAAGTGATGTCCTTGAAAAATATAACTACCGAGCACCCTTTACCCTTTAAAACTAAGCCAAGAACTCGACGCATTTTTAAACTTTGCTTTTTAAGGTTTTTAGTACTGTAAGAAAAAAGTAGTAATTTATCTATTTTGTTCTCCAGTAATAAAGGTATTACAGAAATAAGGATTTCGCAGTATACTCTTGTATTTCGTAATTGCCTAGACTAAGGCGTTAAAAGTTTTAAATAAAATTAAATTGGGTCATTTATCACAACTGACTTGACTATTCTCGGGATCTCACTTTTTACGTTGAAAGTGTTGCAAGACTTGGCATAATTTTAACACGAGCGATTGGCGAGATATTTTTTAAAATATAAAGTCACTTATATTTACAGTAAAGTACTATTTGATAATGATTTCACAAACGAAATAATAGTCATACCATTTTATTTAACAATGATTGAGAGAAGCTCCACATGTGTCGCATTGTTTTCTATTAGAGTATTGTGGTCGCTGCAGATAAACCTCAAATGGAGCAAACCTCAAATAGAACTAACTGAAAGCTTATCTTCGAAGGGTGCACGATGTATTTCTATGAAGACTAAATTAAAATATTCTTCTCCTTATAGAGCAGTGGCGTAACTATTATCTATTAATATTTTACGATTTTAAAAAGTTTTAAAATGTGTGAAGATAGTATAGATGTGGTGTGATGGTGTTAAGAGTACACCGAAGTAACTGGAGGTTGGTACCGGTTATTACCAACCAACATTACAATTACTTGGGTTGCACGCGGTACGACATACTAGTACTGTTTTCATTTATGGTGTTCTTGTGAATTGGGACTGTAAACGCTACGCTTTGCAATAAGTATTGGAGTTTTATGGGCACGTTTTGGCACCGCGTTTGTTCGCCGGCTCACGTCACGATGCTACGTTTACCTTCTATTTCTACGCGGTACTCGGTCTATTTCTGATGTGAGTACCTACGAGTACGTGAAATGCGGTCTAGCCATTATTATATCTAAGTATAATGTATGGTTCATGAATATTCACTAGGTACATAGTTTTTTTTTAATTATATGTCTTGTAGGAACTCAACGTTATAACAAGTAAATCGATGTGAAGAACGAGTCACTAGGAACTATAATGGCACAACGTAATGGACCCAGTGAAGTAAGAAATCCATATAGAACAACCTAAAAGAATTTTAAAGCATTACGTTTATAAAACGAGTATCAATGGATCGCCATGAATTACTAAGTAGTATTTAGAATTAATTAATTATTAATTGGATAACTTGATCAAAAGTATAACATAATAGATCTAGATTTAAAGAAACGGAGTCATTAACTACGTTAGTTCGTTTCCATTTATGAAAAGTTTAAGGAGAGTTTAAACTACTTGCACGGAAACTTGGTCGCTGCCCCTTTGATCATTGCGCAACCTCGGGGCACTTTTGGAATTTCGTAGCGACTTATTAAAAGTTCGATCCGATTATTCTTTATGAAGACGTTATTGTTAGGTAAGCCTTTTATGTGATGTTGAATGACGCTTATCTCTTACGATGTGTTTGTCGTCAACCATCCCTCATTCTCTCTTTAACGTTTCTTTTGCCTTTTTATATTCTAGTTTTGGACAAAGACTGTCTGACTGTCATTGTCCTGAAGCAATCCGCCGTGTCAATGCTAATTAGCCAAAGAAGACGTACACCTAATTATCCACATATTCGTTATTTATGTTTACTTAAATATTTCGTTTTAACTATAACTTTAAAATCTTAAAACTGATACAACTTTAGTGAATGAATTATTTGAAAATCTCTTAGATGTCCAAGAGATCTCAAGATGTTTTCATTCACCAGAAAGCATGTTTTCTAAAGCTCATTTAAAATGAACATCTACTACACAAAGAAAACAATATTCATTGTTTGAGTAATAATTTCATTAAAGAAGGGAAAGGTGCGCGAATAAAATATTCAATTACCCAATAAAGTTTGTCATTGGTCTGTAGCTTGGATGTAAAAAGTTGGTAACTCCATCCAGTTTAAATGCAAATGTACAGAATTTGGGTGACGGCTTTCAGAAAGTTTTTTGTTTCACTATTTGAATATTGTAATAAAGGTGCATTGTATTTATGAAGCAACAAAATGTGAAAAGAAGCTAAATATGAAATAAATGTAAAAATAATTTTACGTTCTTTCGTGATGTAATGATTCATTCGAAATGCAGAGTACACTACGAGCAAAGCTTCACAAGCGAAGCCTTGTCTCTCTGCCATAATATTTGTGCCTTCACTCAAGTGCTCTTCTTCACTCTGAACTTCTCATTACGGGTTTTCAGCGCATTTTTAAAATATCCGTCATTCGGGATTTCCAGCTGACCGCTGATTTATCACGCCCCTCCCCACATCGACAACGGACACTGAATATTTAATGTATGATCACGACCCCTCGTCAATTTTAATAGATGCTCTGTTTTCAGATTTTTAACACCTGCCATATTTAACAGGCTCTTTAGATTGCCCCAGTTAAGAAACCTTTAATGAAAATGGTGAAATATTTGGATATGTTATAATTCTTATATCGAATATAGAATAAAATATGTGCCTAGTTTTTGTCACTGAAAGTGAAGTAAATTGTTTATATTCAGATTGGGGGATTCAACCGAATCCCAGCATTATCAATAAAAACAGCGAATTGCTGCGGTGACTGCCTTATCTAAGCCTCGTTTCGCTCAATCCTCCCTCTTATTTTCAAGAATTTCTTTAAATAGATATGGATATACTTAATGCTCTTACGTAACATCACTGGCAGACTCGAGCTAGATAAGAGCTAGACAGCGGACGTTGCGCCTGCTCGAGAACAGATGGGGTGGGTCGCCTACTTTTGTTGTAACCGGAGTAATGATGTTCGAGAATGGGCGAATTCGAGGTTTAAAACAACAACTGATATAGTTTTCTTGCGTAGTAGTTAACAGTTTCGAATGTAATTCATAATATAAATGGATGTCGATGGGCCAGTGTGCGAGACGCGTTAGGTAACCGGCGGCGCGGCGCGGCGGCGCAAGCAAGAGGGCGAACGGCGCGCGCCGGCTCCGCTATTGATCGCGGGGAATGACGCCCGGGGTGACCCAAATAGAGCCTCCACACACCCCCGGCCTCTACCCAAGTGTCCCCGCCGCCCGCTCCACCGCCGACCGTTTCACGACGAATTTTCATATCAGCCGGTGTTCCGAGGCAAAGGAATGGCCCGTTGCCCCGTCGCTGATACTAATGCCCTTACATAATACATCATCACGCCTTGTTAAATCATTGTCGCTTAAAATCTCTTTGTCCGCCGTTCTGACATCTGCTATATATAATTTGTACTCTGAACTTTCCTCAAGATTACGGTCTTGTAACGAGCATTAAAGTTTCGACTGGAAAGTTTCGTGTAAATGTGTCTAGGATATTGAAGGTCTGACTTATATATGAGTTTTCATTAACATCAACAGTAGGTATTGTTCACTAAAAATACAAATTCAATATGAGCCAAAAATTTAAATTCACTTGGGTACGGCAGGTCGCGCAGTAACTGACCTATGCCTGGGAAATTCCCGGGTCGACCCGGTGCATGCGTAGTCGATAGAATTCAGGTTGCTAATACATTGCACTGATATTGATTGGCAAGTTTCCTCGGCCTTTGTTGGTAAGCCCTCGATGCTTTGAATTATTAAGTGGCGCCCCCTTCTTCACTAGGGGGTATATTCTAGGTAATTACTATTGTTGTACACGACTAGATAGAGGGTTGCCTAGGTGAAATATTTGTACAACGAACGAAAGTTAACGTCATATCTATTTCAATCAATTGCATTAATAATGTCTTCATATTCCATTGGTTAGGTTAGCAATATCTTTACATTACAGGAGTATCCTCCTGATTTTAACCGACGGAAGTACTTATATATTTAACATAGCGTTACAAATAGCTAAATTGTAACGTGATAAATTGTGCTAGTATTCTTAGCAATGATTCTACCGAAACAATGAAGAGAAAAATCCTTTTGTTTCGCGTCCCACTCCAGACCCGGTGAAATGAAAATACGTGCACGGGCGGGGCACGGCGAACGCTGAAATTGAAAAGCGTGCAACTTTACGCTTTATTTGCACCGCGGAAGCATATTATGTGCAAGATTGCGTGAACAGCCTCAACCTACTTACAATGTGATAACGTTTTAAAATGCCCCCGAGTGCTGGTTTAAAAGCTGTCGGGGGAATGATAATGCTTGAAAGGGCTGCACTTAGGGGGAAGCGGTGACGCATCGGAAAATCCCGATATTTGTACGTGACTTCACAGGATTTTCCTTTTTTGTCCTTCGGAACACTGGTGAAAGGGCATCCACATTTATATACGTCGTTAACGAGTCTGAAAGCTAGCCAGTGTGTATGTAGTTACTATGTACGTCTGTACACTGATGTGTAATTACGTGGCCTGAGCAACGTCAAGTATCGGAAATTAATATCTGACAGGTGGCGTCCCCGAGGGCGAAGGAAATGTATTAACAACCGCAGTGATGTCTTGGGATTATAGACCTATGGTAGATTTTGAGATCTAGGTATTTATTATGGACGGTTTATTTGTTTTTTTTACACGACTCAGAAATGTATTACATATTTCTATAAATAAATTAAATACACATGCCGATATCAATATCTAAATGGAATGTTTTTTTAAATACATGGGGTATTCAAATTTAACTGAGACTTAACAGTATACCAATATTAATAGAATTTCGTTTCAGTTCTAATATGTTATTCCTGAACTAGAGACCTTTGTGTCTACATAAACAGCAATCATTACATATGAAGAATAGAATCAAAAATTAACATTAGCTACATAAAGGTACCAAGCCAGTATTTAGTTATAACAGTCAACATAAATTGTTTTGACTAAATAATTCGCTTTGAATGCTGTTCAAAAAATATTCATTTACATTTACGGAGCCAGTTATGAATTCTACAAGTTGTTTCAATTAAGACGGTTCTTGAATTAGAAACTCCCTTCCATTTATTTTCCGAATCACAATTAAGTCCTGAAAGTGTTATTGTTCCCGAGATATAGATTCATCGTTCTTGCCCTCAATACGAAATTAAATCGAATCGATCATTCCTTACATATTTATATAGATATAAATGTGGCGCAAAGTGTTCGGTAGGTAATTTACTTTATCGATTAGTTAAAAATAGGTTGAATGCAACATTCTTCGCTGCAATCAAATTTTCACACGCTCCACAATCGTACGACATTAATATTTCAGAATGGATTTCGAATTCATTTGGATCAATACTAGCAATCATTGTGTTCTTTGTAACACTTACCTATCAGGAATTGGGTACTACATATTTGATAAAATTTTACTTAAGAATGATGATCGTAATTTTGTTTTTCTTCGTTTATATATTAAAGGTGAGGTGAGGTATATTATAGGTGAAGTTGAATTCCGTGGCGATGTCTGTGGATTTATTTGGGCAGGAATCGCGGTCACGTCGGTAGGACGTCGGCAATAAAACATGTACGTCTACATTTTATTTATGTTCGTAGGTTATGACATTATCATAATGCGAATGTAATAAAATGATCGCAAATATATTCACTAACCATAAAATTATTTTACGTGCTCCCCTAAACCTATACCGTGATACTAAACATTTCTTTATATTGCAGTCTACTGTATATCTGAATCTTCGTTATATGGCAAATTATCTTATATAATTCCTTTAGTTACAGTATGTTATTTCCAAATAAGTATTAATTTGGAATTACTAACATCTTAAAATTATCTGTAAGTACTCTACATTATGGTTAGGTGCGCCGCCGTCGGCCTTCCGTCCACCTTCGCACGCCACCCTAAGGACAAATGTCTCGTAAAAATTTATTAACCCCATCGGCGTGAAAATTATTACGGGACAAGGGTTCATAAAAAGTATTGTATATTCGTTAAGTAGTCTGCGACTGCTCGAAAATCGTAAGCCGTTCTCGTTATCGGGCCGTGACGATTTTCGAATCAGATAAAGATTGGTAAAAGATAGGAGGGTGCGTGGACGGAAACGTTGGCGATCGGAGGTTGTCATCGGTGCCGGTTGTGGAAGGTTACGCGAGGGGCGGGCGCGGCGGCGGCGACGGCGGCGCGCGGAGGGCGCCGTGCGCAGCGAAGTGCGCGCGACGGTGGCAGCGGCGGCGCTGGCGTCGTGACGCAGTGTGACGTCAGTGCGCCGTCGACTCGATACGCGCCGGCCCCATCGTCAGTCGCCGCCCGAGCCAGGCCGCCGAACGTCGCGCAGTCGCGCCTCCTCCACCCGTGCACTCTCATACCGGGTTTTAGTTTCGTACCACGATGACATAGCCCCAGTGCCGTGCGACGGGACGACGTGAAAGCGCACATATTTTTAAGTTTTTTCATTGGAACGAGGAAGCCGTAACGGTCACCGTTGTTGCAGAACTAGCTACGACCCACCCCGCTCAGTCGAGGATCAGAGGCGAGACCGAGAGGCGGTTCACACTTTTATCCGCCTTTCAATAAAGACTAGTGAAAATGGGCGAGGTGAGTGCAGTGTCGCTTGCTGTAGTGCTTGTATTAGGGCTTTGCAATAGCCAGCCCCATCGGGTGGCTAGCTGCCTTCGTGAATATGTGAGTGCATGTCATTGATAGTGCGGAAGGAGTCGGCGGAAATAGAAACCATCAAAAAAATTTTCAACAGCCTCCTTTGTGAAGTGTCTGCAATCCTTCCAGCATGTCTCCAGTACCGTCTGAAAGAAATCCATTAGCACGTTTTACAGCCTTTGTTCTGTTATCACTCCTAGTGCTCAAGTAGCCTGCGCACTCATTATTCTCAACTGAAGCAGCTTGTTTTACATCTTTTCCATCTCCTGTAGTTGTTTGAATTTTTTTTATTTTTATTTTCTTCATTCAACATAGCAGCTGGTAATTGTATAGTTTAAGTTTTAATAGTTGTAGTTATTTTATGTGTAATTGACAAGGAGCAGAAAGGGAGCAATGTGTCGGAGACGGCGCCGGCTGGTTGCGTAACTGCCCGTATCGATCTGTGCGGCGAGCGAGACACTTCGCTCTGTGGTCTCATGTGCCGCTGAAACACTTCCTAAACACTCCAATTAGAAAGCCACCCTAATTAAAACTAACAACTAAAGCGAATAATCAGATAATCAGATTTCACTTCAGTCGTTTGAAATTTTCGTGCTCCAGTTTTGCATACAAAGAAGATCCACCTCGAGTCAAAAAATGGTTAAGTGCTATTCTTATAAGACAAATAATTTTATTATCAAACATTAATTCCCTCTCGCAGATAAAATAAACTTACTTTTATATAAAAATAATATTTAAATGTTTGAAGCTGACATACATACACTAAAATTTAAATATCATTGTTCTTTAAAAAAATTCGAACATAAAAATTAGTTCACGGAAATCAGTTCCCCTTAAAGTAAAAAATCTAACTACCCTAGCATCCAGTCATTGAACATAATGATACGGAAGATTCCATAGTCGTTTGAGTAGGATGATTGGTTTCGGCCGGGCATTAGAATAAGTGTTCTCCTTCCAAGGTGTCCTGGAGGAAGTGGCTAAACAGGTTGCCGGGAGGCGGCCGTGCTTCGGACACGAGAACTATAGCACCGAAGGTTTATTAGAAAATTGCCTCGTCATTATGTCATTTAAATCGCATAGAGTGCCGTCGCTCTATTGGAGTATTTCCTTTATCCTTTATGACGATAGCGCGCACGCATCAATTAGGCAGCTAGACGTGGTCCTTGAGATTAGAAAAATCTAAATTTTCTCGAAATATTTTACATAAGCCAAGCGGAATTGGCACAACTAAATTTTTTAAGTTTTAGTCATTATCGATTATCTGTAACATCATTCCTGACAAATGTAAAGATACACTAAAGCTTGTTACAGTTTCCGAATAAAATGTAAAAAGCAAAGATTGAATAAAACGAAAAGGTTGTATAGTAGGTTGTGTGAACAATGAAAACTTATGTAATACGTCCTTTGTCGATTTTCACGTGTCGGCTGCTACGCTAAGCTTGTGTAGGATACCAAATGCATATGCGATTTCCTAAAGTGCCGTCATTTGTTCACAGTAACAGACGATCCTTTGTAGTATTTCCAAGTACTCATGAATTTATGCAATTCGTATTGCATGGGTAACACTCTCTTTGATTAAATTATACACATACGCATTCGCGTCTCGATTTCCATTTTCAGTTAAGATAAAGACTTTATTATATGGTTATTTAAATAATGTGGTGCATATTTTCCTCAAATAGCTACTTTATGGGATTACTTTTTATATAAAATTTAATATTGAAGATTACAAAGACTTAGAACTGGCTATGATTAAACTAGTAACTACTCTTAACGTAACTTAAAATACTTACCCTTTATAATTACGTAACTCACAAGAGTTTCAAACAAAAATGGTGGCTTAGGAGCATTCATGTACCTAGAGGACCACACCCAGTTTTCGTGCCTCAAATAGATAAAAAGCCTCGAAACCAACCAAGGATTTTCCAATTGAATCCTGATTGATCTGTGATGCTAACATTGACCGAATCGTATCGAGGTCAGTTAGAACAGGCATAACTGGTAGTTATCCCTGCATCGTTCAATTGTTCCGCATCATGTGACGGGATAGATTGAGAGTAAATATGAGCATTTACTAATTTTACAATATAATCAAAGGTGAACTATGGCCTCCATTTTTTTTAATGAATTAGTCTTTATGAAACAGCGTTTCTTAAGATTAAAAGAAATTTAAGATTATCTTCAATTTGATTACGTTCTTCAACTTTATCTTGCTTATCTTTTTCTAAATTCCGATAAAATTAAAGTGATTTAAAATACCACATTTTTCTGTACGTTACTTGATCGGATAAAGCCAGGCAAAACACGTTCAAAAATCGTGTCAACTTCCAAAATAAAATTTATCATTTTTCAATTGTAATATCGATTTACAAAAACGACCAGTATCATCAGTAGTCATTATATGACTTAAAGGAGGATAAATAAAATTTGATTGTTGATATATAAAATATATGTTACTGAAAATATTACAGAAAATCTTAGCGTCGTGCTTATTGTGACACATATTGTTTTTACTATCGCAACCATTTTTATAAAATTCAAAGAAGTCCATTTTAGGAACTGAATTTAAATCCTCACTCATGGTATCAAATAAGTTTGGTAAAATTATATTTGTGACGTAACAAAGTTAAAAAGAATTTTCAAAGATGGCAAGAACGTTAACTTTATATGATTTCAAATGCACAATTCACAATATGGTATTTAAAAAGCTAATAATAAATATAGCAAGCGGATTCGATCGGGAAATTGAAATACAAAATAATCTAACATAAGGAAAAAATAGAATCGCTTGATGATGTGGTTACTAACAATCTACATAAAAATAATAAGAATTATCAAAAAATACTACGTAAAATAATTTATGATTTTTAATTTATGATTTAACTGCTTATTGGTTTAATTACCCGATTTCTCTGGCGCTCTCTATTTTGCATTTTCCCGTTTTCCCTAGCCCATTGAGATATTGAATTGAAATGAAGGGCGTGCATCTAATAATAAGTCCCACCGTCTAAGAATCATGACCAATGCTATTGTCGTCCACAAAATTAGACCGTACTTGCCGACATGGAGACGGGGAAGGAACAGATATAATTTTAAAATTAGCTACATATACCTATTGTTATTGTAAATTTTAAAGTTGAAATACCTACATATTGTTTTAGAATAAATTTATTTACTCCTCATTGATTAATTGTAATACAGAATAGGGATGTATGTAATCAGCCGGCTAATAAGAATAGAAATTTGTTAGGACAGAGATCAAAAAATCAGGGTATGCTGATCTAAGGTCTTTCTTTTAGAAGCGAAAAGGCACAATGATTTTCTTCAAAACCGACCGTGCATTGACGATCCTTTTGGGGTTGCAATCGTAAATTTCATCTTTCCATCAGTTGGTTCGCCTGCCTTATTTTATGACTAGGTTAAATTATAAAAATAAGTTCATCACAAATAAAAAAAAACAGCTCATAAATTAAGAATATTTTTATTTATATTGTACAAGCATCTGCTTGCAACATTTTGTATTACACAATTTGGTCACCTACTTTATAAATATTTTTTCTATCGTTCAGAAGCATTTTTTGGGATAAAGGCAATAAACAAACTCACATTCGCATTTAGAATATCAAATATATAATGGATTGAGATTGATTAAGACGAAGAAATATGGAAAAGAACAGGAGTTCTGAGAGCAAGATTAATATATAAGGTGTCATGCGCCAGATGTAACTTCAACGGTCTGTTAGATAAATTGGTTGAGTAATATTCAGAGTAGAGAAGAAAGAAAAGAATATGAGCCTAAAAGAGATTTACACTCAAATGAAAACTGAGCCATATGAACTTAATGCGAAATTTAAAGGTATCAAATTCGCGTGGCCCAAATATTATAAATATTTGATACAAACAATTTTAGGCGCCCGATTATTTTTATCATTTTATAGTACGTATCAGGTACAGGCAAGAAAAGAGTTTAAAAGGTAGAATATTTTTCATAATCTCTGTACGCAGTGCATTAAATTATATACTACAAATAATATTTATTAATCAATTAATGTACTAATCGTTTAAAAGATTTAAGATTTCTTGAGATAGAGAGAAAGATTGAAAGCAAAAATCTCTATATAAAAGAAATATTTATTGAAATATTAAATTTTGTTTATCGTTATTCATTAACTGCAGCGTTATGTAAAAAGTAATAATTTGATGTGATCTGCATTATTCTAATAATGTATCGTAAACAATACATTCATACGTCCTTACGTTGTGAATTATTTGTAGTGTCATCACTTTTATGAATATATTTATATCAATGTATTGATTTACACAAACAAATTCGCGTTCGGATAACATTAAAACAACATTGATGGGATACTTGACCGCTTATCAGAAAAGAATTCAACAAACACAATAAAATACAGCTTTATACATTCACAAGATACTGGCATTCTAGAAGTCATAAAATATTGCAAACGTGCGTGGGAGCAATGTTTCTTTTAAAGATTGAACAAGATCTCTGTCTGTTATTAAATAAATCCTATGTAAAGTAGAGCATGACGTATATCTTTGATTCTTATTTTATGAGGTAAATGAGATTTCGCATTCTAGTTTAATATTCAATATCTGCTCAGAATTCAAAGCTTTCAAGATTACTTGATCTCAAACATTATATGAACAAGACACCACTACTTTTAGAAGAAACATAAGAACGAATCATGATAAGAATGCCGTATAAATTTGTCACCTATAAATTTCTCAGTGGTAAGTGCCAATAAAGGTATAGAAACAAGTATAACGTGAGCATATCAACAAAGGCACGTGAAGTGAACTTCTAATAATATTTTGGCACCGGCTGCATCTAATTGCCCGACGAGATTCACGCAACAGTTTCGCGAGGCGTTCGTTAAAAATAATTGTCTCATTCACATGTCATGAAACTACTACGATAGTAACCACAAATTTTCGGTATTAAGCAGTTCTATGGCCGTGGCAATGAATCGACGATCGCTAATATTTGGAGCAAGTCCCGTTTATCTCGATTTCATTAGCAATTTTTTATATTGTCTCCATTCGATTTGTCTCGCGATTTGGAACATGATCAAAACTATTTAAAATATTAACTGCGGTCAATTTAGTTACGTATTTTATTCGGACAAATAATTGAAATATCACATTAGTACGTTAATAATTCAAACATAAGTAACAATGTAATATTTCTTTAATAATTGAAATTGGTAATAGAGTGTTTTAGAATTCCATATTATCGTTATCACTTGAAGAATTATATTGATGTTATCTCGAATTATATTTGGCTAAGAGATACCCTTACGTGCGATTATGTAAAATTTCTGCATTCGCGAAGATCTCGTGAATGATTGAAAAAATAATACAAATAATAAGACACGGACTATTTAAATGAGATACAGAAATACATTTCAGTGGTTATTACGAAATCTTCCTTTCTTCTGTCGCCCTCTCATCTAACTTTAAATTGAATAGTGTTCGTGTAGCACAAAAGGTAAGTTTCGGTCTCGTTAAAACCAGTTTCAATTTTCTACCAGATTCCTGTTTAACCTTTATAGAGATTATAGAATGCGGTCGACGGGGTCTGGGGGTGGCAACCTTGTCTTTTAGCTATTTATGTCGAGGGTAGCGAGAGGCAAGTGGGGGTTGGACCGCAGTGCGCATGCGTTCGGATGGCCGCTTATGTAACGAGGACAGCACGCCTTCGTTCGCAATCGTGCACCATTCCTAATTTGGAGATATGAATATTTCATATTTGTACAATTGTAACTTCATATAGATCGTATGGTTTTTATTAGCCCCACCCTGTTTTATACTTAACGCGGACAACTCGAATTTAATTATATAATGTGTATGTACTACACCACATTTAATCTTTATCTGAATATATTTTAATAAGTCACCGTTTGATCCTAAATCTATAATAAACACGAGTAGCAATCCATTGTTCCATTTCTGGCAATAACCTTCATGGGAATTCAGGGCGTGGTTTAATGAGGTCCACCATGAAAACGTTCATCAATTATCGACGGCGGCGGCCGAGTTGTTTACAGCATCACGGACGCATTTAGACTCGGTGACATTATGCCTGCCTTGCATACAATAATCGTTATTGACTTCAAATAGTTTATGCGAGCTGACGGTGGAAAACTATAGACGCGAATCATATGACATAACATCGGGTTGACCGCTCGTAATTTTCCCAGTCACGTTTGCGCGAACGATTTAAATGTAGAGGGCAGCAATGAATGGGGGCACCGTAGTTGTGCATGGAGGTACGTACGGTGTCCTTACACCGCGCTCAGGTTCGCACACGCAACTAGTTCAGATCAATTGAGTGCCATTGAGCCGGCGATCCCAGCAGGACTATAGAGCATACTCGTCAAGGTTACGCCGCATGGACACGCTCCCCGTTGCTGTGTGCTCGCCGTTACACAATTGCCTTTTTGTATTTTGTCACATACTGTTCCGCTTACTGTAGTATTAATAATGTGCCTGTTGAATTGTGTGCATCGTATCGTACTTACGCTAAAATCATTTTACTGTTGCTCGATTTGTAGCATTTTAAATAATTCATATTGTCTTTCTGTTTCTGTCTGATGTTTCTGTCATTTTAATAAATATGTTTTGACCCATGTTAGATAGCCAGATTTGTGTTCACAGAAATTAAAATGCTTGAATTATGCCGTACGTCAATATTAATCTAAAGTACAGTGTGTAATTCAGTCATTTTTGCACTTTGTACCTATGTGTAATGCACGATTCTGTTAGCTCTTAATTTTATAAGTGCAGCAGAAACGTGCGTTATCACCCCTTTCATCCTCACTCTCATCTAGTTTCCACAGAGTGCATGGCCCGTAGGGCCGCCTTGTAGAATGTGTCTAGCCCCTAGTTATGTTTGCAGCATGGCCGTTCCGACTCGTACCGCGTCGCCACCATCGCCCCCATTAAGGATGATAATAGAACTGCCGATGGACAGTACAAGGTTTTTAATTTACATTACCATCTCATTTTATACATTTTTCAGTGTCGAACGACGTGATCAGTCACTGTGACAGGTTGCGATACATAGTAAATTAGTCATTGTAATGCATGCTTGGATTTTTTATTACGTAATTGCATTGTTGTTCTCTTCCTTTTCTATTTTGCCATTTTAATATTGTTCATATTGTCACATTTTACGTCTGTAACTAAAGTGAAAAAAATACTTTCTTGTCTGAGGGCCGACTTCGGACTTTATATTAACATTATAACAATGGAATTTCTTTGTAACATATACAGACACGCCGGAAACCCCCTGCGAAAAAGCGAAAACCAGGAGATTTAGATGATCTCAAACAGGAATTGGACATCGATTACCACAAAATCACTCCGGAAGAATTATACCAAAGATTTCAAACACATCCTGAAAATGTAAGCATTTTCAAAAAATCTAATTCTTTTTGGTATTATTTCAGTTAACTCAACTTGATTTATACAATATAATAATTTGTTACAGGGCCTTAGTCACGCAAAAGCAAAAGAGAATCTCGAAAGGGATGGTCCAAACGCACTTACGCCACCAAAACAGACACCCGAATGGGTAAAGTTTTGTAAAAATCTGTTCGGTGGTTTCGCGTTATTACTGTGGATTGGTGCTATTCTATGCTTTATTGCCTACGGAATTCAGGTATTGTGTTAAAATAAAATTACACATTATATATAGAATGTGTAAATTTTGTTCATAAGTAATCATGCAACATCTAAAATAAAAAAAACAATTCAATGATGTTATTTTCAGGCGAGTACTGTTGAAGAACCAGCGGACGATAACCTGTATCTTGGCATTGTACTGGCGGCTGTGGTGATTGTAACGGGTATTTTCTCATACTACCAAGAAAGCAAGTCCTCGAAGATTATGGAATCGTTCAAGAACATGGTACCTCAGTTCGCTACTGTAATTCGTGAAGGTGAAAAATTGACTCTGCGAGCTGAAGATCATGTACTTGGTGACATAGTTGAGGTTAATATATGCATTGTACTATGAATCCTTTACATAACGTGCGTTTATTAAGCAAACATGAAAAATCGGTGAAATTCCTGATGATTATACATCAATCGTTCGTTTCAGGTGAAATTCGGTGACCGTATTCCAGCTGACATTCGTATCATTGAGGCGCGTGGTTTCAAAGTTGACAACTCCAGTTTAACTGGTGAATCCGAACCCCAGTCTCGTGGACCTGAGTTTACTAACGAAAATCCCCTGGAGACCAAGAACTTGGCTTTCTTCTCTACCAACGCTGTTGAAGGTACCGCCAAGGGAATCGTTATTTGCTGTGGAGACAACACCGTAAGTTTTATTTCATTTGTTAGAAATTCATAATTATGCATTTGCATCAATATAAATCTTTGGAATACCTTCACAGGTCATGGGACGTATTGCTGGATTGGCTTCCGGTTTGGACACTGGTGAAACCCCCATCGCTAAGGAAATCCACCATTTCATTCATTTAATTACCGGTGTTGCTGTGTTCCTCGGAGTTACTTTCTTCGTCATCGCCTTCATCCTCGGCTACCATTGGCTCGATGCCGTCATTTTCTTAATTGGTTAGTAGTTTTTGGACTTTATCTTTCCCTGATCGTCAAATATTTCTGAAGACATCAAAATTCTAATATATATGTGTTTTTCTAGGTATCATCGTAGCTAACGTACCTGAAGGTTTACTGGCTACTGTAACTGTATGTCTGACTCTCACTGCCAAACGAATGGCCTCTAAAAACTGCCTGGTAAAGAATTTGGAGGCTGTAGAGACTCTCGGATCTACCTCTACTATTTGCTCGGATAAGACTGGAACTCTCACCCAGAACAGAATGACAGTTGCGCACATGTGGTTCGACAATCAGATTATTGAAGCTGACACTACTGAGGACCAATCTGGTGTTCAATATGGTACTTATTTTACTTCGATATAAATAGTATTTTTTTTTATATTACACCTTAAATTTTATAGTTCATAACAATGTTGTATTTCTCAATATGATTCTGAAATGATGATGTGATATAATTTTTACTTTCTTACAGATCGCACTAGCCCTGGATTCAAGGCTCTCGCTAAGATTGCTACTCTCTGCAACCGCGCTGAATTCAAGGGTGGTCAGGATGGTGTGCCAATTCTGAAGAAGGAAGTTGCCGGCGATGCCTCAGAAGCGGCCTTATTGAAATGCATGGAATTGGCTCTCGGGGATGTGATGTCTATCAGGAAGCGTAACAAGAAAGTTTGCGAGATTCCGTTCAACTCCACTAACAAATACCAAGTCTCCGTCCATGAAAGTGATGACCCTAGCGATCCTCGCCATCTGCTTGTAATGAAGGGAGCTCCTGAAAGGATTTTGGAACGTTCCAGCACCATCTTCATCGGTGGAAAAGAAAAGGTAGGTTTAAAGGAAAATAATGTGTGTTTTTAATTATTTAGCAACATTATGATGTAACCGGTCCATTCGTCACCAGGTCTTGGATGAGGAAATGAAGGAAGCGTTCAACAATGCGTATTTGGAACTCGGCGGTCTCGGTGAACGTGTGCTCGGCTTCTGCGACATGCAGCTCCCCTCGGACAAGTACCCAATCGGATACAAATTCAACACAGATGACCCCAACTTCCCCCTGGACAACCTTCGCTTCGTGGGCCTGATGAGTATGATTGACCCTCCCCGCGCTGCTGTGCCTGATGCCGTCGCTAAGTGCCGATCTGCTGGTATTAAGGTACGACATCATATTCTTATCCAAAGTTCTTATCCCAAGCACGTATATGTGAATTTTCGAAATTTCTTAATGATGTCTTGCTTGCTGGTAAAGAAAAAAAACACAGTCTAACTACACGCTAGAAACATTGACCAGCCGGATAGGCTACTACCTAAATGAACAATACGTGATGTAATCTTTTTCTGCAGGTTATTATGGTAACGGGCGATCACCCTATCACGGCGAAGGCCATCGCTAAGTCCGTCGGCATCATCTCTGAAGGAAACGAAACCGTTGAAGACATTGCTGCCCGACTCAACATTCCAGTGTCTGAAGTGAACCCCCGCGAAGCTAAGGCCGCCGTCGTCCACGGTACCGAGCTCAGGGAACTCAACTCCGATCAACTTGACGAAATTCTCAAGTTAGTACCACTGATTACCTGTTTTATTTCCATCCAATTACATTATTAACTAAAACCAGCTTTAAAAAAACTGAGTAACTTTTCGATTTCTTATTTTTAATAACTGAGCATTTTCTAGAAAATTACATAAAAGAAGCTCACGAAAAAACTACATGTACAGTCGTTTGCAGCTTATTCAGTAATTAAGATTTTCTTTAAGCTTTTACTTGTTATACAATTCACACAAATCATACACGCATACAAGATGTAGAATAAACACTCCCTATTTCTCATGTCCCCCTCAAAGGTTCCACACGGAAATCGTATTCGCCCGCACGTCGCCACAACAGAAGCTGATCATCGTGGAGGGTTGCCAGCGTCTGGGCGCGATCGTGGCCGTAACGGGCGACGGTGTGAACGACTCGCCCGCTCTGAAGAAGGCCGACATCGGTGTTGCCATGGGTATCGCTGGTTCTGACGTGTCTAAACAGGTAAGTTGTATATAAGTGTTTTGTAACAATTTAGGAAAAGTAGGTAAGTAACACCAAACACAAGAGAGATAGATAAGGGATGTACAGACACAAAAAGATAGTTACAGTACGTACTTGCCTAATAAATTTATTATGTTACACTTTTTTACATTACAACATTAGGATTAAATATCTCATAAATAAATTAGTATAAAGAATATGTTTTGTAGTAACATAACGATTTAAAATTTATTTTAATAATTGTTGAGGTATAAAGTGTTTACACTTTACAAATATATTATCTGGGTCAATTCGAGCACAAGTTGCCTTAGTAATATTGTACAAAATAAATTAACAAACGCAAGTATGGGACAACATGTAGCAGATATACCCCTAATGAGGATTCGTGGATTTCAATGGTACCTAGTTTGAAGATGTAATAAAATTCAATGTCCATCAATCATCTTCCTAGGCTGCTGACATGATCCTGCTGGATGACAACTTCGCTTCCATCGTCACCGGCGTCGAGGAGGGCCGTCTGATCTTCGACAACTTGAAGAAGTCCATCGCGTACACCCTGACCTCCAACATCCCCGAAATCTCCCCCTTCCTGGCGTTCATCCTCTGCGACATCCCGCTTCCTCTCGGCACCGTCACCATCCTCTGCATCGATCTGGGAACTGACATGGTAAGTTCGACCTTATGTCAAACGCGTATGGTATAACTTTGCGTGTATCATGGTTTTATTCAAGTGCATTCAGTGCCTCCACAAAATCGTTGTGGAGGAATATTTTTTATACAACCAATGAGGTGAATTAATGTGTATTGACGTTAATATTAGAAAATTGGTGATGTACTTGGATCTGACCAAAAAAATATAAATACAACTGATTTAAAAAATTAAAGGGTGAGTCGACTTTTTAAGCATATAACTCGAAAAAATCCTTCGATTATAAGAAAAAAATAGTAATATTGAAAAAGCTTTTCAGTTATGTTTATATAATACCTATATACAAAAAAATATATAAAATAAAAATTAAATGAAAAATTTGAATAAAATCAAAAATTCTAAATATGCAGCTATTGTTTAAGAAACATGCCTTCATTGTAATTGTTTCATTAAAAAAAGTAAAGAATTTCCTAGATCATGACTTTTGAGGCCATCTTGAACGATAGCTCTGAAATGACCGTAAACTGTTTATTTTCCTTAGAACTTTCAGTTGGGAATCGAAGAAAATTGGTAGAATAAGGTGTATTTAAACGTTATTTAATGCAAGATTTATACTAGGTACCCGCTATCGCTCTCGCCTACGAGTCGGCCGAGGCGGATATAATGAAACGCCCGCCTAGAAATCCATTTTGCGACAAACTAGTCAACGAGAGGTCTCTACCACGTAAAATATTACGATGTGTTGCCAAAATGTGTAACCCCTAACTGGTTTTCAGCTAATAACGTCGCTGTTGCATCGATATCATGCCGAGTGGGTGTATCTTAATATTGAAATTGTTTGTAATCATAGGGTTCTACTCCTAAAAATTGTTAATTATTTTTTCTCTTAAATTGGCGCTATGTAGGACCATATGATTACATCGAATACTAATATTGATGTATGACATAAAAAATGTTTGATTGACTCTAATATAAATAGTTTTAGGTGATTTTTTAAGTTCCAACTAACAAGTTTTTGATGAACAGTTTCAATGGGCGGCCATATTTTTGTGCTTATGTTGGAATGATCTTTGGGAAGATTTGAAAGCGTGTTGTTTGTATGCATCCCCTCTAGTAACGTCCGAAGGACGTAGGATGGGACGTTTTGACTATTATCTCCACAATTGGCGTAGATTACCACAATTATTGAGACAGACACAATACACCGAAATTACAAAATCACTGCCATTACCATTTATCACATTCACCCCCGTCACGAAGTTCAAAATTTTAAATTAGCTGATCAACATATATGAGACGTCCATATCATTCACAGTACATTTGGTTAAATTTTAAGTTTGACATTCTGGAGACTTATATACGACTACAAGATTTAAGTCACTTCATATCTACATTTTTTATGTGTTATTAACGTTTTGTTTTATGTGATAGTTATAAGCGATACAAGCCGTTGCAAGCACACGCCCGAAAGCCGACATTGAAAAACAAATTGCTTCCACAAGAATTGATAGAAATCAATCCTTGAAAGTTTAGCATCCTCGTTTGGTCTATAAATAAATAAGTGGAAGAATCGATTAGTTAACTATATCGGTCGGCAACGATGTCGCAACGTATGGACATGTCGTGCACAGTTAACGTCAATTAAACCGACGTTCGTCACACCGACGTCGTATCGATCCACGACGGCCGTGCGTACGCTCGCAAGGGGCTTGCTAAGTGTTGTATGTTGTACACACGATGCACCAAGCTTTGTCGTTCGTGCGAGGCGAGGCCGCCACGAGCTGCGTACGTTGGTTCGCCGTTCGCTCTCATAGCTAGTGTTTGTGTAGGTGCCCGCCATTTCCCTGGCTTACGAGGAGGCCGAATCTGACATTATGAAGCGACAGCCGCGTAATCCTTTCACTGATAAACTCGTTAACGAGAGGTAAAACATCACGAGTGAACACCGCACTCGTTCAAAGATATTATTCTATCGCTATTTGCTTGCTACCACGTGTAAGTTAGTCTTCAATATTGAAGTTTGGTTGTTGCCTGCAGTCTGTGGACGGTGTCCTGTAGGTACACGACTCCTATTAGATCTCTTTGTGTGGATATTGAAGGCGACGATCGCACTGCTCCTGATTTCTGCCTTGCGTTGTCTCTTTTATATATTTTTTCTATACTAACAATTCTCATGTTTCCTTTAACGTATTATGTAGCTTGATGTGGCTATGGAATAACGTGTTTTATATATATCTGTCCGTTACCGGATTAAACACTTTATTTCATCTGGTTTTGTTGATAACTATTTACTAACTTTGGTGTGTGGTCGTACACAAGGTAAGTTCGATGCCTTCCTGTCTCTGTCGTCTGTCTGTCTCGTGCATGAATTTTCACACTTTCCTTTCACGTTTTTTTTCCGTATTTATATTATATTTGTATTTTTATCTTAATTATTTTTACCTCATGACTCCCATGCACCACACGACACAATATAATTTCACAGAGATCGCTACCATCTTCTAGGTCTACTAGGATTCATATCACCACATATCGTATGTATCGGACGGACCTCTCGGTCTCTCCTATGTTCATAAATATGTATATTGAATTAGTACATGAACACTTTATGAAATATTTTTACTTAAGTATTCCGTAGGGCTTTATTGTAACTCTAATAGTGTAGTATTTCAGATATTGTGTACTATGCTCCATCGAAGACGCCAACGAGCTACAGTATCTTTTGAACTTTGAACACGCTAATCTTTTTCTACTTTATTATATTCACTAGCCAGATATTGCGTTTATATTTTAAGTAAATATAAATAGTTGTACTATATTTATTTGGTATAATATATGTATTACGTATACGAGAGGTTAGCAGTAGACGGTTTCTGGGGACGTCGTAGCGGCGGGGTGTGTATACGTATATTTATTATGTATAAGCGGACACTTAGAGGTCGCGCGTGTTGTTCGTTTGTCCTGATTGCTTGGTGTTACCGAAGGTGCCTGCTATATCATTGGCGTACGAGGCGCCCGAGTCCGATATCATGAAGCGGCAGCCCAGAGATCCTTACCGAGACAACCTCGTGAACAGAAGGTTGGCCCCGCACCGCCTGTCGCCGCCGCCTCTAGCGGCCGCGGCTACGCTTCATAGTTCTCATTTGGGTGTTAACACGACGACTAGCCGACTAGTAAACAAAGTCCACAGATTACAATTTTACGAACTGGCGCCAATAGCACGTTAGTTTTTTCAAAATATGCAACCTCGAGCACCAAATTATAAAAAAAAACTAGAGTAATTTTCCACAAGGGCATATTTTGAGAAATCACCACATGCGGTGCCATCAAATATAGGTCAGTTCGTAAAATTCTAATCGCAATCAGTAATTGGTTTTGATGCTGTTTTTAAAATTTTGTACGGTGCGGCTATTTGTGGTTCGACAGTACCATTTGAAAATGGATGTGGAAGAGTGATTACGGAGTTCCGACCCCACCCTTGTTTAGCACTGAGCAATTACTTAGCGCCGAAGTCGAGGCTGACACGTACCTACCCACCCTGTGTTGTAATACACAATAAATATACCTAAAACAAATTATCTACTACCGATCACATTGTTAATACTTTTCTATATTATTTAAAAGTAACTCTTGAGAATGTTTTTGAACTCTTCACGATTATAGTTTCCTTATAGAAGTCTATTCACACCATAGACTTAGAGGAGCTAGTCCTATCTGTTTACCTAAACTTCACTCTTCCATGTTTCAAAATTAGACAAATTATGGGCGACATTACGCAATGTCGGAGGAATGCACGTTAGAAATGAATTAGCGGTTTGTTTAGAGTGCGACTTAGGGCGCACTAGTGGATTAATTTGTGTGATTGTGTTAGACAAGTAGAACAATAGTGTTATAAATAGTTGACAAGTTTTGTTTTGTTTTTAAGGAATGACCCTAGGTGACGTGGAGCGTAATAGATTCTGTTATTATTTTTTTACCAACGGAATATTTATATTTTCTATGACATATATATTGCTATTTATGTAGTATATTTATATAGATATTATTTTCCTATGGAGGCACTCGCTGACCGTCCTTCGGTCCCGCTTACCGCACCACACACACAAGATAAATTAACGCTTTAATGAGCTCTCTTCTTTTCTTGACTCTTATAGGTAAGGTTAGCTTTATTGTATATACCTGGTTTGCTTAGCCCTCTTCATTATTTTATACTTTGGTGGATGCATGTGTGGCGTGATCGTAAGTACATATTTATGTCAATAGCTTGATATTATGCTATGTGATGTCGATGCTGCGAAAATATTGAATTTGTAAGGTTGAAAGTGAGTTTTTATCGTCATTATAGTCCCATAATAAAAGCAAAAAAAGAGTTTATGATTCTTACCAACAAAAATTAATGGCCCAATTTCAAAATGTATATAGATGAGAATCATATTGTCGAAATAATATTTCTCAGTCTTACTAAGACTTCGTTACGACAAATTTACTTTGTTTTTAATGAACAAAGACTTACTTTGTAACTTTACTGATTTTCTTAAATTAAAGTCCATTAATAATCCGCCAAAATTAAAACAGAGAGTTAAAATTTCCATTATTTTAAATTTAAAGACATGTGTTAAATGTTTTCGCTGCATCGACGATAATTTAATATGACTGTTGGAAGGAAACGAATAAAAATATCTGTTATCTCGAAAACAACGAAAAAATATATAAATAGATTCTTGAAAATATAATTCGTCATATTAAAACATGCTTATTTTCCTTATTCTAACCAAGCTTTAACACTTACTGCTTGTAATTAGTGAATTTAGTTATAATCTACACAATAGTGTTTAATTTGTAATTTAATTCAAGAAACCTAATATCCTCGAGTGAACTTGTCTATTTACCTATCATTTATCATTCTATGTTTTTGGCTTAATGTAAAGTTATATTTTTAGGAAACAATGTATCTTTGATTAATATTATAATCTATTTAATGAAGCAATATATTTTTTACCTTAGGCGCAAATCCGTGATCGATTTTAGTAAGGCTTTTTGTATTTATGCTAAATATAAATAGGAAACAGCTCGCCCAACAATCTGCTAAACATGGTTTAGTTAAATTTTGGTATACTTTACATTCAGTCAAAATCCTTAAAATATTATAAATTTCCTTAATCAGCAAATGAAACATTAAATATTCAAATTTTAATTCAAATTGAGATTAATAATTCGTAACTTAAATTCGCAACAAGAGTACAGAATTTAGTTTTTAAAAGCACGTTAACCCAAAAGCTCATAATCGGGGCCGGCTTTAGAATGATTACGTTACGCGCAAAATTAATTAATCTTGAGTACAATTTTCCTTTGGATTGTGAAGCACCTGCTGTCTTATTAACCTCAAGTTTTGCCTTGAGAAAAAATATTATTTTATAATTAAGTCTTATTCAAAATAAATTTATTTGAGTTACGCGCTCGGGCCTTTTAGTCATGTCTGCAGCTGACCCTGGAAGTTACTCGAGGATAGAATGAGGGTTTCTCTGTTACCAGTCGTGGTCTGTTCACGGTAATAAGACTGTCGTTCTGTTTGGAAAAAGCTACAGTCCGCTTTTGTGTCAAATCTTGTCTCATCCACCTGATATAAAAAATAAAATCGCGTTATGCTGTATTATAATGGTTAGTTCATGTATGTAAAGCCAAGGATAGCACAAAAAGCAAAGTTTCAGTGCATATGAATAATAATAAAGTAACTAATTTTGTTCTAAAAAAAATATAATACAGTCCTTTTATTGTTAAGGTTTTCAGGTTTACCTTACAGTTTTCAGTTTAGCACAAAATGCTATAAAGAGTTTTAATCCTATATTCTAGTAGCGATTTTGTATTTCTGAACACCGGCATGAGGTGGTTGTTGACAAGATTTGAGCGCGAGAGAGAGGTTTCTTCTGTAACCCTTGGTATAGCGAGATGTCATATTCTCCAAGCCTTACTAAGTTTTGAAGCGAAACCTAAAACAAACAGAACGTTGAAAGAGTTTACCGAACATTCTAGTTATCGAACATTCTGGTTCGTAACGGACTGCGACTGGTTGTGTGTGGGTTGCCGTGCACCGTCTTCTAAAGAACAAGTGATAACTGAGTGTTGGGTGTTATCAGGCTTATCTCTATGGCTTACGGCCAAATCGGCATGATCCAAGCCGCCGCCGGTTTCTTCGTATACTTCGTGATCATGGCTGAGAACGGATTCCTCCCTCTCGAACTGTTCGGCATCAGGAAGCAATGGGACTCGAAGGCTATCAACGATTTGACCGACTCCTACGGACAAGAATGGGTGGGTACCGGCTTGAAACTCACTTTAACATTAATATACTTTTTATTTACTTAACATTAGCTACAGATGCTCTGCTAATCCTAAATTCAATTTGAATGGCCTTGTATATCTACTTTAAAACACACACATATCTTAAGGCTAAAACACAGCAGGGGTTAAGGAATATGAAAAAAATCGATATTGCTGTGGGAGGTTCATCCCTAGGTGAATATCAGAAGATTCCATCACCTATACATTGCTAGCTAGGTCTTATTTTTATAAATATCAGATAATTTAGAAACTCTAGTACTTATAACAAGTGTCACAACTTAAAATTTGTAACTTATCGTGTATGAATTTCCAGACTTACCGTGACCGCAAGGCGCTCGAGTACACTTGCCACACCGCGTTCTTCGTCTCCATCGTGGTGGTACAATGGGCTGACTTGATCATTTGCAAGACCCGCCGCAACTCCATCATCCACCAGGGCATGCGCAACTGGGCCCTCAACTTCGGACTGGTGTTCGAGACCGCTCTCGCTGCGTTCCTCTCCTACACCCCCGGCATGGACAAGGGTCTCAGGATGTACCCACTCAAGTGAGATATGACTCCGAGAACTAACCAGTTCAACATTTTTTTTTAAGGAATTGTTTGTCTTATTATCATTCTATGTAGGTGTCAAGGTGCTGTTAAAAGGACTATTGAAGCATGATAAACAGCCAGTTGAAAGTGTCACAAAACACTTATTTTGAAACAAACAAGACATTTTTTAAACTTGAATCTTAATCATTATTTTGATAGAAAGAAGAAAGTATTTACTAATCGTTGACATTTGCAGGTTCGTGTGGTGGTTGCCCGCCATTCCGTTCATGCTGTCGATCTTCATCTACGACGAGATCCGACGCTTCTACCTGCGCCGCAACCCCGGCGGCTGGCTGGAGCAGGAGACGTACTACTAGGCTGCACCGACCACAGTCCACACCGTCGCGTCGTGCATCAGTTAGTTACTGCGTACAGTTCATTTGTGTTCTTATATCAGACTGACAGAGGTCGCGGTGCCGTTCCGGTATATGTGTTATCGCTGTCGTGTACGCTTCTCACCGCTTGTTACCGCATCGCTCCGCACGGGGCTCCCGTATGTACCTGTCGAGTGTGCTGTGTATCTAATGTTCGTGCTCGTGCCGCGGAACGTGACCGGCGCGGCTGCGGGCGCCGGCCGCTTCTCACCGTCGTTTAAATGAACTATGTATGTATATATGCACATGGGCTATGGAGTTTGACACGTGTGATGATTAAAAATATTATACACATGTTATTATTTGAAAAAAAAAAAGAAAACGTATTTGTGAATCATGTTATTTTTGTATTCAGATCGTTTAATGTTTGAGTATGTCGTATGCGACGCCGAATCTCTGTCGGGTATCTGTCGAATCTCAGCCGGTGCGATCGCCCGCTCCGCACGGTCACGACATTACGCGCAAGCGGCCGCCGACTCGGAATTCATGTTACGGTAGTTCGCCATCAGTTACACTAATGACATTATAAGATAGAGTTAAATAATAATACTAATAAAATTGTTTTTCACATACTTATATGATAAGTAATAAAATATCGTTTAGCGGTAGATGATCGTTCGTGGAACCGCGTGGGCGAAGCGAGACGCCCGCCGCGCTCCGTGCTCGGCGGCCAACGAAAAGCATTTGTTATAATATTACAGTTAAGAAGCCATTATTATTATAATTTAAGTGAATTAGATTAAGTTGAATTTTTCGAGTGAATAAAGTTTAGTTGAAGATTCGATCGGGTGCATGGTGTATGTGAGGTCGATGTGGAGTGCCTGAGTCTTAGCGTACTACCGCTTACTGTTAGGTAGGTAGTTGAAATTTCGATGCCGATTTTCAATCGTAAAGTAGATAAATAAAGCATACACAGTCGCGATCGCTCGAGCGCGGGCCCACGGCGGACCGCCGCCGGGACGCGACGCTTTTCCTTTTCTAATTATCGGATCATTAGAGGATTTCGTCAACTTTATAAAATAGTCTGCTCACGATAAATATGTAAGATTTTATTTCTTAATTAAAGGATAATAACAAAAGTAGGGATGCGTAATTAGAGATTTTTAAAAATTATACAGTTACGATACAGAGGCGACGGCGCGGGGCCGCTCGCGCCGTCGCCTCGATAAACTATAACATTATAGCGGATAAATCTAAATTATATGAAATGTTTATAGATTTAAATGATGTTCGTTTCTTTAGAGTGACTCTGTGCTTGTTTAATGACGTATTACGTCTCGCTGACTGGTCGTCGATCGTGAACATGTGAGATGATCCCGTGTCCGAGAGCTATCGTTTGTGTACACCGTAGGACTAACATTGTTTTGCGTTCGACAGTTCTTTACACCGATTCATTTTATAGTATTACTCTGTTGGCTAGGAGCGCTGTAAAAATGTAAGTGTTAATAAAAAAAACATTTTCAAAATATTAATGTGATGTTTTATTTATTAGATAGTTCCCGAATTCCATTATTATAGACACATACTAAATTAAACACACAAAAATGTTACATGCTAATATCGATGCCTATATATTTTATATGGCAAAATCCTCTTCACAAATCACTTCACTTCACTTTATATAAAAATATAAAACACACTACACAAAGTAAATAAATATATCCCTAATGTTTCACTTCCTGGAGGCCAAATATATGATCCAAAACAAGCTTGCGAGTAGCTGGTAGCCACATTCTTACAGTATTTTGATAAAGAATCATAGTTAAAACAATACCTTCATACGTTTACTCATCCACGTTACGTGAATATTTTCACTATTTATAGATACTAATTCAATTAATTTCAAGAAGAATCAGTATAAATTACTTCAGTACTTGCTGTACAAACTATAAAGATACCACACTGAATTGAAAAACTTTAAAAAATGTGATGCTTTAAAAATCTTCTTAAGTGTCGCAGAAACTATACAAAGGAGGACTTAAACCGAGAGCGTTGATATCAAATGAGACGTAACGATAAAAGAACCACCCATATAACTCTATAGTAGATCAATTCTATACATATTGTATAAGTTATTAGGCAAGCATCTTTAAAGTTCATTTTATCTTTTCAAGCATTTATACAGACCCTTGGGTTGGTCTGACGAGAGCCCTCAAGTCTGCCGCATCGTTATGACGTCTATTCTAAGCAGTCCCCACTAGCGACACCTACCTTTAAGTTAACGAAACACGAGGTTTGAACAGCATGATACAACAAAATTATAACAAGGGTTCTACACAACTACAATATTTTAGTTTCAGTGTGATGGCGCTACTGTCGCGCCGACTCTTCGGTTGCTTGCGGTATTGATTAAATCTATAGGAACAGAATTATCATGGTATACCTAACAAGACAATTTGCTTTCAGTCCTGCCTGTCCTGTTTCAGCACGAGGCGGTTAAGTAGAGGCGCCTAAGTAGATTTTATCCTGAAAATATCGCGATCAGTTTTTTATCGTATAAAGGTAGTAAACACACAATCCATCTGATGGTAAGTGGTCACTGCCACCCATGGACATTATTTTGTAATCAACCCCAATTATTATTGATGCCTAAGTTCGATTGAATCATACCTGAAGTTGACCACAGATGCGTTACTACCACTGAGGATGAAAATGTTCGCCTCGTGTAGGTTTATGTATAGCCGGCAATCACGCCTCTCAAAACCGAAACACGAATTGCTTTACGGAGGATTTTGAGGGTGGTATCTACCCGGTCGAACTACGCGAGTCCTACCAACTGACAATGCGAAATATTGCTCAAGATACAGTTTGTGCTTGAAACATTGTCTACTTTGAAACACTTCATTTAATATCAATATCAGACTAACGCTGAAGAGCCACGATTAATAGCGAGTCCGCACATTGTTCATGTAAACAATAGACGGCTTACATGCATTTGTTAAAGGTAAACAAAGGCAGCATTATAATGAATAATGTAATGAATCCCCATACAAATTTTATAAGGTCATTGGAGACTTACAAAAGTGTAAGAAAGAGTATACTTAATTTACATATTTTAATAAGTATACACAATGATCTTCTGTATAAATAAAATGAGTCATCGAAATGTTTGTTCACGCATAACTTCCAAATTACTGCTACAAATTGGATAAAGTATTCGTTATTGTCAGGGGAAGGTTGGTACCAGGTGGGAGAACTCATGTAGTTCGACCGGGGGGTACAACCGCCACCCTCATAATCCTCTGTGAAGCAATGCTTGTGTTTCGGTTTGGCGAGGCGTGATTCGCCGTGGTTATACACGAGGCGAACATCTTACTCAGGGGTAGCAACGTATCTGTGATCAAAGTTAGATATTATTCAGTCGTACTCAGGGATGATTACTGATGTCCGTGGGTGGCAGTGACCACTTACCACCGGTGGACTGCATGCTTGTTTGATACGTTTATGATAAAAATAAATAAATTAATAATTTGACCATTGTATGTTGCCCTACATTATAAAACATTTTAAACGATGTCGCCAGCTTATCCTGCCCTATTAATCTACGCTGCAGCATTTCAATTCCAACAGAAAACCCATTCACTCAACTTTTTGTTGCAATTAAGGGAAAACCGCAGTAACGCCGTCCTGCGGTTTTATTATTTTAATTACAAAAAACTATCGACTATAAGTGCCTTTTCAAACTAATGTTAAATTAATTTTACAATTTTTTAACCAAAAATGAATAAAATGGCAGGTATTTAAAGAAAACCTTTTCATTTGAACTGGCATTTCAGAACTGCACAAAGCAAAAAATTCTAGGTTATAAGGTCGAGTCATAAGAAGTAATGAGTTTGGGTCAAGCAAACATGCCCGCTCGCGACACGGTGACCCTGTTATGTAACTTTTATTTCACACCATATCTCACGCTAGGTTCTAGGGTATAAATAATAAAAACCGCTAAAAAAGGAGAAATTCCTTCTTACCTAACCCTTATTTGGACTAAGTAGAGTGTAATAAAGTTGTAAAACTTACGTGCACAGAAATAAAATAGAGGTCAAAGTACTTTTATCTACTTACTAGGTACCTTTAGGTGATTTACCTTTGCATATCCAAATTTTTGTTTTAATATCATTTTAGGGTTCCGAGTGAAAAAGGTGTCTGTCCGTCTGTCATAGGGCACCTCTTACACCGTATGTAGACACTTGACATTTTTGTAGAATATGTATAGATAGATATTACAACATATACAAAATTAAAAAATATATATATTATTTTTTTAATACAGCGGTATCCAGTTTTTCATCTAACATTTGACATTACAATGCCGTCTGTGGGCAGGTAGGCAGTCAGTTTGGAACCCATTGGGTGCGAGTCCTACCTACACGTGACCGATTTTTATTTTAATAATAAAATTACACATTTTTAAATAGGTACACATAGGAGTGTGACAAAACTTTTTCACGATAACAATCTTTGCGGAACACAAAATCGCACTCAGATGTGCTCAACACGACTTTGCTGATGACTTCGGTTCCCGTACTACATACTCGCCCTTCGTTCAATCTCGTTTTGTGTCTGTTGTTTTCCAAAATATTGCTTCAAATCTTGTTGGGCTTAGTACAATAAAAAAACGGCCAAGTGCTAGTCGGACTCGCGCCCGAAAAGTTCCGTACCAGTACTTGTAAATAACGGCAAGAAAATCATGAGTGTTGTATGGGATAGGGTTGTTGAGGAAGTGATTATGAGGAAGAGGAGGAGAAAGAGGAATTGTCAAGCGCAAATTTAGAGGATGCGGA
>DWNR01000026.1:0-31877 GCA_018250455.1 Polygonus leo | reverse complement strand
ATCATTAATATGGATTATACTTTTGATAATCTTTATTAAATAGACTTAAGCTTGCCTTAAGTAAGTAACACGTAAGACGAAGAAGTAATACTTAAGTTCCTTATTATTGTTTACTCTTCTTGAATATAAATTGCTCCATTATAATCTCATATTAATGAAAAATAAATAAACACTTTAAATATTTTCAAATTACTATCTTTATAAGATTAATAACCTAATTATTAATTTACGACGTATCCACGATTGTGTAAGAAACTAATATCTTTAACGGGTAGTTACTTAATGTATTACTGTATAAGTCCTTTTTGAAGTTAACTGGTCATGCCACCCATGGACACTTATAACAAATTCTATACACAATAGTTTTCCAACTTGAATTCGGTTACCTTTACCTGTGTATTTTTTTCACATGTTCTTAGCTCGCGGGATGTTAGAATATAAAGGATATTACAACAAACACCCCGCGCGGTATGAAAATATATGTAAAGTGAAATAAGAGAAATATTTCCGTATCGAGGAACAATAAAATACTGTAATATATAAAATATAAAGCTTAATAAGCTTTACACGCGTAGGAAACCACTAAACACTAGGTCATAAAATGTAAGCCGAAAATATTTTTCAATGAAATACAACACGGAACTGATTTGTACTTCTACGTGAGAGAAAATACATATGTAGTCTCTGTTTGACTGTGTTCTTCTCTTTACTTGTTGCCTTTGAGACAAGTCCTTTAGCCTCCGCAACGTCTTGTGCATTCGTAAACAGGGGTCGGGAATCCCCAGGTAAACAGAAGACTAGTTAGGAGATGGATATTCTGCAAATTGAATATGTTGCTTCTATCAAAACTTTGCTCTAATTCCATATAGTATATCCATATCCGTAACAGGTTTATACGGCTTTGTATATGAAAAGATTTGTATCAAATCACTTCGATTTCGATATTTTCTAAAGATACCTTTTCATTGTTTAAAATAACAGCGAAGTACTAAAGTTTTAGAATTATTAAGTACTAGGTATTTTTACTACTTAAATATCTTGAAGAGTATTCGTAGATGAATAAATTATGTAAAATGGTTATGAATTCTAATATTCCATTATTACTCTGTACTAACTCTAGTATTTTGAAGATGGTTTTAGGTATATGTTGGCTTGTTAAGTAATCGTAATATAATCTGTAGAAAACAGGATCAACTGGAAATCTGATGTCATAGATAAGGTATTTGATACCGGAGTTATTTATAAGTCAAGTTATCGGAGATTGTTTGGATGTCAAATTTGTAGGTAAACACAATACTGACGTGGGTGTTAATCGTAAATGAAAAATGGAAGAATGTCGCAGACTTATTGGCGACTCCTAAATTGCCACTCCCCATTTATTTGGATTTCAATCTTGAATTACTGGCCATAAAGAGATTCCATTCAATAAAATGAATGTAACCGTTTATAATTTTATTAGTATTTAAATATTTAATACATGCACATGAATATAATAAAAATAAAACTAGAGAAGTGCTAGTTGAATTCGCGTGGTTCCAAACGATAAATATATTGTTTATAATGATTTTAATTTGATTAAATATCTTATAATTTTACGGGTAAAGCGTCCATTTTATGACGTAAGCAAACACAAACAAATGTAACATAGTATTAAATCATTTTCTACCATAAATTTCAACCTTGCATGCACAATATTATAGAGATTTACCGAGTTATTTTAAAATTCATAGACTTCTTAAGTCATATGTCCCCTTTGAGAGAATGTCCTAGCGAAGCGGTTCAGACGTTTTCAAGATGAGCAAGATTATGGTTATCATATAAACAGATTAGTCATTAGTCTTTTACTTCTATTTGGGTGAAGAAAACTATTGCGAGCGAAAGATGGGCTTAAAAATGACAAAAACATTGCAAGATTATTTGAATTGTTAAGTCTAGTAATACTAAAACTTCTCTTTGTGAGAGAAGTATGTCTTAATATTGGATAGCTATGAGATAAACAACCCTTTTATGATTTTCGGTTGTTCGGCATAGCATTTAATGGCTTGTGTAGTTATTGTTAGCATATTAAACGTAAAATTGATATAAATGCAAGTATTAATTGCTGTGAATTCAAGGGAAGAGAAAAAAAATAAGATCAGGTGTACCCACAATCTTTGCAGCACAGGGTTCCTCGAGAGCGTGGGGCCCTTGAGTGCGCGGGGCCCGTAGCCTTTGCTACTCTAGCTCTATGCTTAATCCACCACTGTCCACAGATTTATCTTTGGACTATATTTATATTCTTATATCAGCGGTCCCTGTCAGTAGACATTCTTTCTTTTTCCTGTCTTTAAAAAAACCTCTACAATAGCGCCACCTGTTGAGTCCAATGTATTCTATCTCTTAAATAGAAGTAACTTATACGTATATGGAACACATTAAAATCTGTTTATTGTTTTTGGAGATTAAGGTTTTATGTTATTTCTACATCCATTTTAGTTATTTACGTACCAGCTCTTTGTAGAGACAAACAAAATATAAAAGCTGAAAAAATTAATCACTTTTCGTATTTAATAAAATTAATAAATAAATATTGAAAGTCTGTGAAATCTAAACAGGTAATTATAAAATAAAACCTTCTTAAAGCGCGCAAGATAAATAAAAGTAAATTTTATATACCCTATTTCAAATTTAGTTAAGGAGGCGTTAAAGGTAGCCTTGATTAAAACATGGCATTAGGGCGAACATGGGTTGGTTCGCGTAGGACGTCTTAATAGTAGCGCAGTTCTAATTAAATAAACATTAGGGGTACTTCGAGACGTACTAAGCGATGTCGGTTAATGGAAACAAGTTTCTCATTGGAATTAATCAAAGCTAAAATGCTTCTCAGGCAGATTTTTTCTGCTTGAGGAAGTTTTGAGCCTTTCTGGTGATAAATATTTAAGGGACGTCGTCGTACGTGCTTCTTTCACGAGATAAACTTTACAGAACGCTTCTTCACTTCATCATTTGCAAGATTCACGCTTAGTTGCTACTTCACAAACAAGTAATCTGGATTTGTAAGCGTAGTAGATCGTGAAAATCAAGTCATGATATTACCTACATAGATAATTATGTTCGTATATATTCTATTTTTATTTACAAGTAATGTGGACATTAACGTGGACGAAAAAGAATACTTATTTTTACAAAAATAAGGATCTATAACTGTCTTTAATGATATTAGAGATCTACTTAATAGCTGTAACTGATACACAAATGGCTTCGTAGAAGACGGCGTAGGCTGGGCGCTACGGCGTAGAATATCAGAATTATAAATTGTTCGAATATTTATATTAACGTTAATTTATTTTGCAAGAATGTATAAAGTAAATTTTGACGCATAAATTCTTGTGTATTATATTTGATATAAGTTAAAAGATTTTATGTAATTATGTTATATCCAATAGGAAAACAAAGTACGTTTTAGCTGAAAAATATATGAAAAAGTTTATTTACTATGTACTACGTGTCTAATGTTGAATACATTAATGAAACTGTTATCGGAATAATTATAAATCAGAATGGATGATCGAAAGGTTAGCTTCGTTTATACTCTTTATATTCTTTTATTATCGACTTTATTTTATTTATATCCTGTAGTAAATAGGTAAAGTTTTAATGAGTTTTAATGAGAACTCACATAGTTCAACCGGGGAAGTACCACCGCCACTCCCATAATCCTTCGTAAAGCAATTTATTTTGTATCGGTTATACTTATAAACGAGGTGAACATTTTAGTCCTGAAGGCTACTAACGCATTTGTGATCAACCTTGGGTCAATCGTACTTGGGGATGACTACTAATGTCCGTGGGCGACAGTGACTACTTACCACCAGGTGGACTGCATGCTCGTTTGCTACCTTTACACAGTAAAAAAATGTAGTAAGTAACTATGTACGCATTTGTTCTGTATATGAATGATATGGATTTCTTGTGGTTTGCATTGTGTTGGGATTCGATCCCAAAGGAGCATGAATCAGTATCTGTGAAGCGGTAGTGACTCACGATCAAGACGGCTCCGAATGGGTGGGCGTCGGGTGGTAGTTGCAAATCCATTAATCATATTACGGATACTTTATTGCTTCAATAGGACGTCGATATAATATAAGGATCACTAAATAGATTGACTATGAACGTTTTCGGTGGTGGGTTGAACCGAGCTGTATCAAGAAAGCCTTTATAATTCGTTGCAAAGGACGGGGTAGCTATTCACTTCGTGTACACTGTTAAAACTATTCATCTTAGTAACGCGTGCAAAGTATTCACACGCGCCCCGTCTCTCTGTGTATATTTTCATTTACACTAAAAACTTCAGGTACAGTGTCTCAAAATACACCTTAGTTACAAATTATGAACGGCGTGTTTATTTCCTTATGTGTTCAACAAATACATTTGATTAAATGTTTGGTATTTTAGCAAAATATAGTTCTTTGATATCTATAACAGTTATTATAGTTAATATTAAAAATGTAATCCATTGGAAAGTAACATTTTTTAATTAGCCATTTTAATTTATTTTGTGTCTCCAGGGGTCGTTTAGCGTTAGTGTAAAGCTAAATCCAAGTTTGTGGGGGGTGTTTGTGGCGTGATATCAATTGTTGTCACAACTGATATCACGCTGCCGGTATTTCGAAAATAGGGATATATTATGAATTTATATTGCCATAAGTTATTTTAAGTACTGTCACAATATTGTCGTTTCTGTTTTGTCTAACAGGCCACTCACTAGTCCAATACCCGATTTCTCATCGATCGACAAGTGGCGCACTTAATTATGTAGCGTTTCTTTGAATCGTAGATATTTATAACAAAATTGACTGGTAAACCAATGACGGTCCTAACATGAACTGTGTCAGAAAGGTCAAGTTTATTTTAATATATTAGAGTACCCTACTATTTAGCAATTAGTTATAAATATTAAACAATGCTATAAATAGTAACGTAACAGTAGGACAGGGTTGAATACAAAAGTGACTATTGATTGTTAGCTGAACTGATGGCTCGAAACGAAATATATAATTTTGTTCTTGTAGTGTAAGGTGGCAAACTAGCTTGCATACCACCAAATGGTAAGTGGTGATACACTGTTGCACAAAAACATTAGTAATCAACCCTAAGTACGATTGAATCGTATTGTATTGTATGATTTGAGTATGGCCACTGATGCGTGGTGCTACCCCTGTGGATAAGTACATCGAGCATGCCTCTCCAAAACCCGAACACGAAATTGATTTAAAGAAGATGATTAAGAGAGCGGCGGTGGTACTGCCTCGGTCACGCTACAGGAGTTCTACCACTTGGCAAAGTACGGCAAAGACGCTATAAAATAGTAAACATGTGTAAAATCTGGATAGTTAGATATCATACAAGCGAATTAAAAACATGGTTCATAGATAACCTCACACGGAACCAAGATGTGCGAAAAGACCATACTCTATATGTACAAAATCCAGTTCAGGATGTTCGTCCATTCTAATGCCTCGAAACTATTGAGATGATTTTCATGATATTTTTGACGTGTATAACTTGGTCCAATTTGAGAGGAGTTTTGGATTCGATTGGTAATGCAGTTGTCGAGATTTTTTCAAGCAGTAGCAGTAGCAATATCCTGGCTATTATTGAAGTCTGATATTTTTATACAAACAGTTTAGATTGCACTTACGAACACAAATCCGAATGAATTAAATGTTAAAACCACTGAAAATAAAATCGTGATAAATTAACATTCATAGGTATTATTTATTGTACAAATGAAACCATACATATAGATATCTATTGGTATTGATATTCGAACCATCAAACAATTTTACTGCAAATTGCGTTGCCAATAACGTTGTAACACATGAATCGAATGCTATTATACAAGTGATCCAATTAGGTTGCGTCCAATTAAATCCAATACCATTTGTCAAGTGGAGACATTCGAATGGTTCTACTTTCAAAACTTATGTGTTAATATTCATACGTTATAGGAGTAAAGTACTTAAGCTGACAGTGCACTCGGTCGGTGCTGTGTTTAAAAGTTCCATGCCAAGAGTTGAAGATGCCAAATAATAAGCAATATGCTGCTGTGGCTTCATCGCTGTGTTATAGTTCCGCCTATTGCGTTGTCGAACTCCTATGGCCGGAAGTAGTTCCCATCTTCTCCTGCCACCAATAAAGCCACTCACGCAGTAATGTGAGGCTTCATGCTTCAATAGACATGCATACAACAATGCTTTCTTCTAAATAATCTTATTGTATGTTCTCCACTATTATTTACGGCGCTCTTCATAAGTTAGACGAAACTAACAATTTCAGAGTTGTGACTGGCCCGTTTAATTTTGTTGACAGTACATACGTACAGATTACCTTCAGTAATTAATTTCAAACGTGACTGTCCCTCTCTGGATATTGTGCTGATGAGTTGCGTGATTTGTTCCTTTATAACTTTTGTCCTTGTTACATTCATAGGCGCCGTTTTAAAGCGGGAAGGATATGATAAGTGAAATTATAAACTTATGTAGCCTCGTCTACAACTATAACGCATGGAAATTAACTTCATATTAGAACAAATCAAATACTGTTGTAGCTTTTAAAGGTTGTTTTGGTATCCAGAACTACTTTTTTTTATCGTATAAAGGTAGCGAACGAGCATACAACATGGTAAGTGGTCACTGCTATCAATGGAAATTATTAATCGTCCCCAAGTACAATTGAATCGTACCTGAGTCGGACCATATATGCGTTGCTAACTTTGAGGACTAAGATGTTTGCCTCATGTAAGTATAGCCGGAAACCATGCCTCTCCAACAGAAATACGAGCATTGCTTGAGGATTATGAGAGTGATGATGGTACCTCCCAGACCGAACATCACCAATACCTGGCTATACGAAATAAAAGCTAGTAATAGTAAATAAATAGGTAAGGATATTTCATCAGTGTTAGTAGTTTGTAGTGCTTATTGGTTAAAACTCTTTTGTATTCAAATAGCATCTATTTGTCAAATGCAAGCTTGCAAGACATAATGTAAACATTTGTTTTCACTTTTCCATGTCATATTTGTGTAGGGCGGCGAGGCCGGCAGCAATAAGCGGATGGCGAGCGGGCGTCGAGTGCGACCACAATTTATGCTCCGGCCGTGGTTGGCTTGTCGCCAACATCCCGCCAACTCACTCGTTAGCTCCTGAAGCAGCCCACGACATAATAGTTTTGTCGTTCTAGGGAGACCGTTTTATCCACTTGTTTGTATTTATTCAGAAACTGGAACACTGGTCACTATGATTTTCTGTTTTACAACGTATTAAAGTTACATAATTATAGTATTCATATGCTGTCAAATATTAATACGATCGTTAAATTTAATAAATATTGTAAGCGTCAAAGTTAGAATGTTTGTGTAAATTAATTTTATTGATTTACGAGTGGGTATAAAATTACTAGAACTGTTTAGAATAATTGGTTCTAATTTGTCGAGCACGGTTAGTGTTTAACGACTATGGTCGCTTAATTAACCTACAGATCGTGCTGATTTTCGGCCATTTTGCTAAGTCTTAATTGGGGTTTCTGGACTAATTGTCGATCGCCAGATACGTCCGAAACATTGATACTAAAAATAAACTTTATAGAAGCGTGCGTGAGAAGGTTTCGAATGACTTGTATAGCTGGCGAGAATGAGGTCATTTCCATTCTCGTAAAGTGGGTTACAGAATAATGTGAGACTAGGACTCTGAGAAAGTTTGTAGTCGGTATTCCGTTAAAAATATGGTTATGTTTTTGTTTTTCAGGGCCAGAATGTTTATGGCTCATGATAGAACTATTTTTGTCTAACCAGTCCAATTTGCAGATGTTACAAAAGGAAAATATAAAAATATACCAAAATGGTTACTAAATATGGTTTTTGAAATCTTTTATGAACAATGTTGTTTATTATTTAACATAAAATTCTCTGAAAGAAGGACAAATCAAAGCAATCGTAGAAAATAATAATGAGATATCGATCAAGTGTCAAATGCTATTCTGTATTAAAAGGCCTTAGCCCTTGTATGTGAAACGTATAGAATGATTGTATAGTGACGTTTACATGTACAATACACATTTATGTAGCGTTGATAATGATAGAGGTCACAGTTGATACTAGGTGTGTTAGACGGTCGTACGATGATAACAAGTTGGAGACATGTCGTTGGAGGGAATCGAGAGATAGGGCGGCGGTGAGTTCGGGGGTCGAGCACCTGCGCAGGATGCACCGTGCACAGTGCAGGCGCCGCGCCAGCCAGTCTGGCGCCTACCACCGCCCCCGCGACCCAGCCGCTGCCACCCGCGAAACCCACTCCACACCCGCGCTTGTTTTCAACTTTGATTGATAATTTGTTATTGGAGTGCGTATTCTATTTTGAAAACATTACAATGCTCTATTTAATAGTTGCTTCCCAGGAATAAACATACACGTAAACATAATAAACATTGGGAAATGAACATGTGGGTGGTATTGTGTTTTATTTGATATCTACCGCGTGGAATTTTATTTATTCTAACTAGACTGTACCTATGTGCGACGAAAATGTTTCAATGAATTTCTTTTAGCTAGAAGGTGTACTTTAGTAAAAAATGTCTATTTTTGTCATTCAATTTTAACTTCTGCTTAATATTCATCAATAAATAGCTTACTTTGTATAGAGTATGTACCTATATATAACATACATTTTAGTTGAGTTGAGCAGATACATATGTATCGATCAACGTTTGACAAATCAGGTAAATCAGTTTCCAATTCTGAGTCCGATGCGTAGGTGTTGTTCCGTTTAATATTTATTGCATAGTAACGTGGGTTTCACAATTCCGCCTCCACACGGGATACAGGAAGCGCCAGTCATTAGTAGCTATTCTTCTGTGTCTAAACTTTCGGGGTTCATACCGTACAAAATATATTACGTCTTTCTAACTAATGTACAGTTCCGATTGCTTAGCTTCTAACATATATCTCGGTTGTAGTTGGCAGAAAATAATTATTTTCAATTGTTTTATATTTGTACACTATATTTACCCCACATTTACATATGAGTTATATGGGCCATGTTCCTATGACCATTTATAACTTATGGTTCAACTTCTATCTATTTGACAACACAACTGTAAACGACTAAACGACTTACATATTCAGGTGTATAGCGTTTAGATAAAGCAAACAGTTTCCCGACTGTGCCTTTGTAACAAATGATGTTAGAATTCTAGCGTTGAGATTTTAAGATACAAATGTTAGACGACACGCCGTGTTTGTACTTGTTACACTGGAAACCAACAAAGAGGTGACATTTTTAACCCCTGTCGTAAGACGTGTTATAAGTTTGAAATGTATGTATCCATGTTTATTTGCGCATTGTTTGGTAGTTCTTCAATGGGCAAGCCATTTTGAATACTGCTTGCTTATTTGAAAGCAAGTTTCTTACGGTAGACTAGTGTTTAGTTCGTAGTTTAAAAAATATTAAGTGCTCTTCAAAATATTGTAAAGACTTTCTTTTTTTTTCTATGTATATTTAACATAACAGAACTGAACCTAAAGAACTATAAGAATTCATTATTGTCTGCTTTCTCTGTGTTTTCTCTAGATCTCTGCCGAACGGTAGAAGCAAGGCTGCTTTGTATAAGAACAGCAGCAGTAGTTAATGTACTCATCTGCAGAACTACGGTATCGGTCATTGAATCAGTCTTGATAAATAAGCATCCATAGACATGAATAACTCGACCAATGTTTGGTGATAGAGCAAAATAGCGGTGGATTTGTTTTTAGCGTACTTTTTATTAATACATCTTGCAGTTAGTACGTACAGTTAGTACTAGTATTTTTTACATGACATCTTGCAGTTAGTACGTAACAAATCAACTGCACTACTCAAATCTCGACGAATAATGAGATCATTTGGTGGCTTTCTGGACCGATTTATGTGATTCTTTTTAGTTTTGAAGCGTTTCATTTCCCAATGGTCCCTTTGTAATTTGCTGATGATAGAATGATGGGATCTGATGATTATACAAATTATATCTGATGATGCAAATGACCCGGTAGTAATAATTTTCGAAATTTAAAGGTTATTTTTATATTTAAAAGTATATCTACTCTCGTTGAAAATTAGTACATGACTTTATGATGGCATCTGGTGACGAACTGTGAATGATGCAATTGTTCTTCCATTCAAAATAGTACTTTGTAAAAAGACTACGTAACTGATTCCGGTTTTGATGGCGAACATTGGTGATGGAAAATGAGTCTTTCGACGACTACTCCATGGTTCTTTGACTGTTTTGTGTGACTCCGTTTTGTTCAAGATTGTACATGCGCGGAGCCACCTTATTTCGGATGGTTTTGACGATCACATTATGGAATCCGGTAATGAACAGCTTTTTTTCTAAATTATCTTTGTAAACCGTATGTGACCCAAACTATTTATTTATTAATGTTAGTAAATTGCAAAATTATGAATGAGCCAAATCGATTTTTAGTGACGATCATTTAGACTTAATCAACCGTGATAAGATATTTATTATAGATTGTTTTATGTAATTATTGTTTTATTTGATAAATTTAAGGTTGTATTTTCTGAGTTCCGATGAAATTAAATGAAATTATTTATTGCGAAATTATGTTAAGTACTTTTACAACCCTGTGTAACTCTTAATGATGATGATGACGATGATTATTCCCAGTCAAACTACAATGTGGTAGTACGTAACTATGAAATAAATGTTATAGATTTTAAGCTAGAAATCTCTGAGGAGTTTAACTTTCCAACACCTCATGTCTGATGACAACTGAATTAACTGTACGTTGAAATATTGTTTATATTGTGATTATCGGGCTGCCAAATACAAAAACAAGTACCTAGGGTACGTGTTTCCTATAGGAACTGAAGTAATAAAATGTTACATGTTATAAAGATTTTATTAAGGACCAGGGATAAAAGATAAACTATTACAATAAATTCAAGTGACATCTACTACGGGCTCCATAAACTCTATGACAGTGTGACTCATGGCATACATGAATGTTTTTAGATCCGGACCTAGATGGCAAATATAAGATCTGGAAAGTCCTTGGCTGACCTCCGAGAGACGAGTGCGTGGGCTGAGAAGGCGCCTCACTGTATACTTAAACTGAATTATCCGTCGTAAAACTTTCAGCCTCAACGACCGCAAAATCAAACGGTTGGCCGATATTAAGAATTAATTCATTCTTATATCAGCAAATTGCAAAGAATCACTTTGTTTATATTCGTCTCGTCTACATTATTGATTGATCTGTAAATCTATATTTTTCTTTATCCCATTAGTATACTTTTGTGTACTTTTGTACGTACATGGATTTCCTTTCAGAATGGGTTTAAGGTCATAAGATTTATATTAGTTGCCAGACTCAGACATTTACACTTCTCAGACTTGTAGGCTAGCTCACGATATTTTTGACTATTTAATCACTAAATTATCCAATTAACTTGTAATAGGCACTAAACTTTGAAAGAAAATTCGAGGTCTATCCATCGCGCCTCATATTTCAACATGGACATCTACGTATATTCCTAAATCTTAACTACTTGACGCTTATTAATCTTGTACATTTATATGTCAATATAATCAATTTAAATGTATGTCTGAGATTATAAAATCTGTGTATGGCTTATGTACTTATTTCATATTTGTTTTTATACGATTCATATGTACATTCATAGATGTAGTTTTTGTTATACACTCAATATAAACATAATCATAAAACGCTATTCGTTGAAAAGAAATTTAGTCTCATACTCGAATTGTGTTGTTTTTCTGCTATTTGTTATCGAATAAGGCTTTTACTGAAATATGGGAATAAAGTATAAACAGCCTAACGAAATGTCGCGAGCGAATGGTTCTTTTATTTCATTCAGGTAATGTTTGTCACCTCGTCTCTCACAGGCAGCGGATATGTGATCAAATAAAATCTCCCGGACTGTAGTAAAAGATACGATAAAATAAAGGATACTGATTTATTGTGTCCATTTTTGGCGTTGGAAGGTTGAACTTTGCACTACAAAAACCAATTTATGTAGACTATTTTTATTTATGAAAAGTTTTAAATTACATTTTGCATTGTATGCAGAATACTTCAGTATCAGCAAAATAACAAAAGCAATTTTAGTTCACAAAACTGTACCTCGATTTATAAAAGTATCACTCATCAACATTTTTTTGGAGTTCTCAGTTTATTTTTTATGTAACGAGGATAGTATGGACACGCAGTTTTTTATCATATATGTATATGTTGTAGCAAACAAATATGCAGTCCACCTGATGATAAGTGGCCACTGCCGCCTATAGATATTAGTAATCATCCCCAAGTACGATTTAATCATACCTAAGTTTGATCATAGATACGTTGCTACCCCTAAAGATCCAAACCGAAACATAAGAAATGCTTCACGGAGGATTATGTGGGTGGTGGTGGTACGTCCGCGGTCGTACTACACGAGTTTTACCACATACACACATACGGTAAACCTAGCCGTAGCTATTGAAACTATCAACAATATACATGTAGAAAAGGTTAAGACAGCGTTAGCAACGTATTGCTATCCCACAGCTGGGCGTGACCGACCCTCAGAGTGAGATATATTAATAAATTTAAACAACCATATTAACAAAATGCGCATTGGTAACTTCACGTACATACATCTTTTAATATGTATGTATATTTGCTTATAAAGTTTTGCTCCAAATATTTTTAAAATATCAGATGACCGGGGCTCAAATCCTAAACCCTAGTATAAAATGCCTTATCATTTGTTTGTAACTGTTAGTGTTGATTACTTTTGAATCTGACTACTCCTACCTCCTACCTATCCCTTCTCCGATAGTTTAATGTGTAATCAATAACAACACTTTTTCAACTATAACAAAGTTATAAGACAACCGCATCACGATGGTGTCAGGTAACCGTAAAATATGATTATTAAATCGTGTAAAACGGCTATCAAGGGGGAAGGAAACATTTTATTAAATGCTTGGGGCTTTGTTTCAAGTAGAGTGACGTTTTACACCTCAAGCTTTAAGGAAAATATTTAAATTTGTAAAAGTTCCGTTTATGTAAATTTTATTGAGTACTAGCTGTACCCGACCACGCGTTGCTGTGGCTCAGTTGAGTATAATGGAAATATTTTAGCCACAATGCTTGTACCATCTACATTATAGTTTTACCCACCTAACGATAGAAAAATAAACGTAAAATAAAATAAATGTACGCAAATATAATCGGGTGGCAGGATTTTGTAGCAATTTGTAGCAAAATCTACTAAGATTTTAGAATGAATATTATCGTTTAAAATAGTAATTTTAAGAAATAAATATGTATGTAAATTTATATTCACGTCTTTGATTATTGAACAAGACATTTGTAATTTTATATTTAACATCTTACTTTTTATTAAAATATGGATTGCGATGCGGGTGAAGGCATATATTCACTAGACCTTTCAACTAAACTATTTGGTTTTTGAGCTACGTTCTGTTTATCGAACGGTTTCCAGCTGTCTTAAGGTCTTTAATCTATCTACTCGGCAGCCATAGGTTAAGAATGGGGATGAAACTAAAGATAGCCAATCCTTTGAGCGATGTTGCCAACCTGGTGGCAATGGCTTCGCCTCACGGGATTAGTAAACCAAAAGAGCCGTATTAGATAATTGGTTTTGTCTACGGATTTCATCATTGAGAATTCTGTCATGTAGAGAAAATACTAAGCACTGTTCTTCTCATAGCACGCTGCATGATCTGGATAAAACTTATACGAAAAGTCTGTATATTAGAACACTGTGTTTAGGGGCCTTGGTCAATACTGACAACTTACAAGAGTTTCATAATTTCATCTACAAGCTCTGAGGCTATTTTGGATATTCCCTAATTTCCTGAACTCAGCTCAGCTGAATTGGAATTTACAACGGACCTCTTAATCCGTAGTAATTTTCCCTCTATATATAACCACGTACAGTTTCGGATAGCCGTGAACTTTGCATTGAATATATGCAAAGTTCAGAATAGACGTTACGAGACAATGAAGAAATGGCGCAGTTTTAGGCTCTAAGTGATTTTCTAGTATAGAAGTGATGGACGTGCGTGCAGTCCAAGACAGGAGTTCGACCTGAGACTGTGATGACTTGCCTTCCCTGATCAGTCCTCTGGTGACTGAGATAATCGGCTCTTGTATAATGTGTTCGGTAACGCAATTTCTGACCAAACCATAAATTGAGTTTGAGTCCACAGTTCCAGATCTCCATATATATACCTCAATATTCTACTGAGGTCATATTAAGAAAACTAATCCCAATAAAATACATTAAAAATGTTATAGAATCAAACAAGGTGCAAGGTCTATCATGAACAAAAAAAAAAAAAATTTCAAGAGAATCAATATTATCTTTTCGGCTACTTCCTTATTCCTAAAATTTATACAGTCTTTTATTTGTACAAGTCCTGAGCATTATTCCATTTATATTCCTAAGTGACTGAGATAATAAAGGTGTTTAAGTACCACGCAAATAATAATTTATTTCCTCTGTAATAAAAACCGTAACAAATATTTTTATTACTCATAAATCCTAACAACGCAGAGGGAAAGTTAGTACTAAAACTTTAAAAACACAGACTGCAGAATTAAAATATTATATTGGTGCGCTTTTGACTCGTAAGCTGTATTATATTCTTGGCCGTGGAACGGCTGTTATAGGTTTAGTTGTGATAACGTTTACTTAGGATAAATGATTTTCAGGATTTCCATTTCAGTGGTATAGTTCTTTTTGAATTTGAAAGGTAAAGTAAGATATAAAAGTAAAGAAAGGAAAGGAAGAATTAAAGTCTTCGGAGGAAAACTATGATTAAATGGTATGAGTAATATAATTCCAAAGTCAAATTCTATGTATTTGTATCAACAGCACACATACATATGTTGTACACCTATTACTTTTCTGTACAAATATACAAAGAAGTAATAGATGATTAATTCATTAGAATTTCCAATATTTGATTAAGGTATAATATAAAATTTTATTTATTTTGTATTCCCGTACTCTGATGGCAGGCCGGTAACAGTTGACAATAGCGGTTTAAACTCTCAATAGAATGGAATCTGAAGTTTCATCTGCATCGATACACATCAGATAGGGCTATTTCGCTAACTTTAAGCGCTATTCAACTCTACGGCGTTGTCTGTTCAATATCAAAGATAATATCGTAAATTCCTGTAGCTTTGTTTCTACTTATCTCCGTTGTAGTCGGTATCATTTCAGTTTTTTCCTTTGAAACATTCGTATTTATCCACTAGACTAGGGAGAAATTGTACGTGTTCAATTTTATCACTAAAAGAGTTGCGACGTTAAATTGGCATGTATTTAATGTCGGCATTTGGCATTGGTATAAAAAAATACTTGAATAATTATGTACTCGTAAATGTAAAATAAATTACGATGAAATTAAAATTTAACTTATGAATAAACATGGATCAGTGAACAAAATTAATTTCCAAAGGTAAAAGCATATCGCAAGCAAATTTGGACGTAGTTCTTACTTCCTATATTTAGCAAAACTTACCCAAATGTACTATTTTTGAAAAATATTCCTGAAGATGTAGCAATCGAAAAAATATAACCAAATGAAACCGGTTTGAAAATTGTTTCAATCAATGGATTATCCATTATCAAAATTGGTTGAGCGTAGCCGATTAGCCGCTGTCAAACACACTGGGAATCAATTTGAATTCGTAAGCGACGACAGAGCTGTAAAGCCTTTGATACTATTACGAAATCAAAATTTACGGAGAATTTCTCTTATACTCAAGACAAACATTTTCTCACCATTCATTAGGAAAAGTATTTGTGTCTACGGAATTACTTTACCTATTATTTGACTTCTCCTGTTTGTAAACAATGAAAAAATGGAAGCCGCATAATTTTACTTCGAGGACAATAGGCGATTTTTTAGGGATTCGTATTGTCATGAGGCGAGAACTTTCAAATAAAAGCGTTTCCCAAAAACGTTCGAATGCCTGTGCAACGTGATGCCTATACCAAGAAGATTTAATAAAAGTGAAAAATAATTTACCTAAGACGAAGATGATTTATGGTTTAAGTCCAAATGATTTTATTAGTGGTTTTGCCCATTTGATTAAATGTAAAAGTATACGAGGAACTGACGGCTGGTAAGACTTGAATGGAATATCATATTGATTTTAGACGGAGTTATCTTTATTACGTTCGATTTTGCTAAAATTATCCCCCTGGCCCTGCCCTCGAATTACCCGTCGATTGTTTTAGAAACTATATTTAGACTTTTACTCAAAATTGTAGTACTTAGTACTGAAATAGATTACCTACTTTAGATTTTGTATAAAAGAACGTCTCTAGGCTTTATGATTACTTAAGTCCTAAAGACACGATGTAAAACGAGAAGTTATTGGTTCTTAATAGGTGTTAATCCGGGTAAGTGAAGGCGGGAGAGCATGATTGCGGTTTTGCGAGTCGTAACAAGTGGTCGCGTGTACTGCAATACAAGTGATTCCGCCAACTAAGAAGCATTTTATTCTTCAAATAGTGCTAATACTCGTAATTATGCCTCGTTTTATTATATATATTAGAATTTAAGGGAATCGTTAAGGGAATCGTGTAAGTATCGCGATAATTGACATGTAGTTTTGTAATCTTTGGTACCTAAGCGTACAAGAATTTATAAATAATAGCTTGATATTTATTGGTCAAAAACATTTCAAGTAATTTATTTAATTAAATGCCAAAAATTATCATTTTTTTTTATATACAGTTCTAAATATCACTTACTATTTAATATCTTGCTTGAATACCTGCGGCTGGCGCGGGATACGTCAGTAGGATCGGAAGTTGTGCTGTGTGAATGCTAATTGACAAGAAGGGAAAGGTGCTTAATGAGGCATTGTAATTCACATAATTGTAAGCTTATCACAGTTAAGTTAACAGAATAATTAATAAGAAACTTTTGTGTTCTTTTATTAAAAATATAATTTAGGTCAACGAATATGAGACAAATAAATAGATATAAACAATAATAGTCAAAATAGTTACAGTCGTAAATAATACGAATACGTCGAATCTGGTTGGCATCAAAAATATGAATTTCATAAAATTAGGTGTCAACATAAGAGAAGTTTATTTATAACACGGAATTTCTTACGTAGCAATAAAGTCTTTCCTTTTCAGCGACGCGAAATTATGAAGGCACACGAACAAGTGAAATTACACAGCAAGTCAAAGCTGAATTCAAAGTTCTAATGAGATTGTACGGTTATATGTGCGTACCACATAATAATGTATATATTATTTTAATAAAGCAATCGTTATACTTCTTCATAACGAATGCCACATGTTTGAAGGCTTTTCTGTGAAATTTCTTTATGTAATTAAAAGTAGTTAAAATAAGTGACTTCGGTTGTTAGGTAATTTCTGACAAAATTTAGCTTCATGCTTATTTTGGTGATATTTCATTTCACTCGAAACCCGAAGATCAAACGTAAAATGTTACTAATGTGAGATAAAGTTTAGGTATTTCAGATTTTTTTTAATAATGTTACAATTCATGTTCGTAAATGTATATACATACATATATTTATTATGTTCTAAATTTACTTATTTATTCGCTACATGTTACTTAATAGAATGGTCTGTGAGTCTATTGGTACGAAAACTTCCGTCCTTAACACGGCTTCTTGTAGAAGTTGCCTAGTGGTAATCATCAGGTAAGGAAACGTTATACATATGACTGTAACTCTAATTGTGCTGACGGTAAGTGTGTACTGCCGCCCATGGGCATTAGACTAAGTACGATTTATTTGTACCTGAGGTTGATTACAGCATTGCTATCATAGTCCTCAGGGAACAAGATGTTCGCCTCGTGTATAAATATAATCGGCAACCGCGACTCTTCAAAATGTAAACCAAAAATTGCTTCACTGTAAGGATAGCGGTGGCATCTCTCCTATGGAACTATGCGAGTTGTTCCAAGTGTTAATCTCACTTGTATTTTATAAGGATCTTTTACTTGATTTTTTTATAATAGCAGCTTTAGTACATATTTTGTAAAAAGTAAAGTTTTTCCTATTATGATTTAAAAGGTAAGTTGGAAAAACGTTGAAAATATGGCTTAAAATCTATCTAGGACAACGAGAAAACTTTTCAAAATGTATATTTTCTAGCAACTTTTGTAGGCATCATAAGGCGGAAGAATTTTGTGCCTGTTTTATGCCTTTTTAAATTATCATGGTGCTTATAAATCTGAATGAACTGGAGAATAAATAAATTTTGACAACACATTTATCTACTGACGCCATGTGTTCATTTCCGGCTCTGTGTTTTCCTTCAGTGTGATGTACAATGCTTCATTACATATATTTCTTGAATCCGCAACACATTTCAAATATGATTTTCGTAAAGTGAAAAATGAAGGTTCAAACCACCCTTAAATTAAGTTAGTAAAAGTGACATATTTACACTATGACTTGTGAGTCCTCTGGAACTAAAAATAAGATTTTTTTTAGTTACAACGTATATTTACAACATTTATTATTCGACGAATTAAATATCATATAACTTTTGTTAAATGTAAAAATAACCATAAATAGTTTATGTAATTGCCCATGTTAAATTAGAGTAGTTGTTTTTCTGCGAAATACATATATGTATAATGTAATTACTCTGAAACTTTGTTTCCGAGAAGTGTTGAGGCTACATAAAGGCACAAATGTTTCGTGATAGGTCAAGTTCTTGAATATGTAAATACAGGAATATTAAATGATTCTTAAAAAAATAAAAAATAAGCATTAGTAGTAATAAAGTAAAGACATATTTAAAAACACTTTTTCTGCGTAGATATAATAAATCTTTAAGTATGCAATCTGACGAGGTTGATACTAAATACAAAAATATGTGACTCTCTGCTTGGATTATTTTGGGTTCATATGTATTTGGATTGGTTTTATGTTTAAAATAGAATAGAACTAATAAGCGGGCAAGCAGTCCACCTCATAATAATGATTCTAATAGTTGGGCGGTACTAGTCACTGATTACTTAGGCGTTAATTTTTTATAACGTAAAATAGTTTTGCCTTCTTTAAAAGATTGAGTTAATATGTATTTGTTATTGAAACTACCAATAATTTGTTTTTATACAAAAATACTCATTACGAGCTCCAATTAAAGAAAAATATTACATTAAAATAATTATGCGCCACAATTCCGAAAACGCGGAGTCGTGGGTATTATTAGCACATTCAGCCATAAAAAGGTTACTGAGAAAGGTACAAATGTGTGTATATACGTTGTGCGTGACATTCATGAGGTGGTAATCGATTTATTAACAACACGCCTAGTAAAGCGTTTTGTCAATAATCAAAGTGGTCGCGTAGCAGGTATTTAGAGGCCGACGCTTCGTGCCGACGTTTCGTTTTGTCGGTACTAGTAGCAAGTATGCTTTTCAATCTGCGCTCGCAACAGAACGTGATTTTAGCCTGTTCGCCCGGCGCCTCGGGTCTCAGAGGCAAGTATCTATTCTGGATATTATAATATTTTATTTATAAATGAATATCAAAAAATATGTGGTCAACATATAATTAGAGATAAATTATCACATCAGAACAGGAGTTATTTTGAGATTTACCCAAAGGGTGAAAACGGGTCACAAAAAACTCAGAGTTCGCTATCCATCTATCTAGCAAAGAGCTGTTGGACCATAATAGCCATTGAATATTTTCATTTAATATTATTACTACTCCCGTGATGACAAATATTTAAAGTAGCTAATATAGGTGCTTTAAAATCATTATGAACATTTTACGCCATGATTTACGCCAAATAAACTTGATGGCTATGGCAAAATGTCTGAATCACGTCGCAGGTCAATAATACATTCCTTGCTATTCCATGACATTCCAGATTCAGCTGGCGCTGGACTAGATGGCCGCAGTAAATCAGTAACTGGTATCTGAATCACGCGGTTAAGGTATGCACGTAGGTGTTATAAGTTCATGTAATTTGGACGAAATTTATCAGTAACGAGCCTTTTTCAGGTGGTAGAATTCGTGTAGTTCAATCGGAGAGGTACCACCGTCACTCTCGTTCTTATTTGAGAACAACAGGGATATTCTTGGTATCTTCTAGTAGTAGCTTTCATTTCCTTTATTTTATCTCACCCCCTAATTGATATTAGTAGCAGAAAGTACATTTGTTAAATTAGTCTTTTGTGAAAGAAATGAGCCTCAACGGGTTATACGTATGTCAAAGTAGTGTCACCTTGTTGAACTGCACAGAGCGAGCGGCTTTGTTCCGCCTGTCTGAGTGACGCACAAAGTGAATAGGTAGTACGTACATAGCTAACCCTGTCATTAACTAACCGACACTAATCAATCAATGTCTACGTCTTATTATGGAACGTGACTGTTTTATACTTATACCCAATAGTGATGTTCAAATAAACTATAACAGGAATATTCCAGAAAAGCATTCTGAAAAGGTGCAAAATAGAGTAAAAGGTGAAGTAAAAAGGTAAGAGTTGAAGATGAACTGATTTTGCCCGACACCGAATAGAGCACCTGCTTGAACGTCATAGAATAATGAGTAAAAAAGCAAGCAGCAAGGAAAGAAGAAATAAAATCGTTAGATAGGATCTGCAAAGTAGCTTTGCTGTGGTTGAAGTTAGTTAAAGTTAAGAGTTTTTTATCAGAATAATATTTCAGGTGTGTATAAAATGCAACAGAAGCTTTAACGCGGAGAGCTAGCTACTAATTATAATTAATTAATCATTCACAAAGGTACATAGTTGTTTTGTTTAACTGGGCTCACAAGAATCTAGTTTTATGCGAGGATACCGTTATGGTTGTGGTAGAGTTTATAAATTTACTTGGAGTAGAACTAGAAAATATGCTCAGGGTGCGGACATAAACTTTTGAGACCCATAATCTGCCTACGTCTTTCCATTCTGTTGTGGTAACGGTACCACGGGTGTGCTGTGGCAGTTACCACAGCCCCTTCATGAGTAACCATTCCAAGTTTCAAATACGCCTGTGACGCTCAAAGCGTAGACGTTAGAATGTTAAAGCGACGCCGCATGATTGCCTCCAGGCTTAGAAGGAGGTTGTGACGTTCTATGCTATACATATTAGAGAGACTGTCATACGTTTTGTCTGTGTCATACTATCTTAGACTACTAAGAGGGGTAACAATGGAACTGCGATCGACTTCAGACAGAAAGCCTATAAGTGACACTGACATTTTAAAAACAAATTATAAGATGTCGTTATGTTTTAACATTATATGTATGTTATATTTTATATTTTCTGATATCTAAAAGTTGTTATGATTAGTTCATATATAAATAATTGTGTTCATACTAACTTTATTGTTCGGAAGAAAATAACATTACTAAATTGTAACGTGACATTAAAGAAATATCTACTTTAAGAACTACAGTTAAATAAGGTTATTTTCTTGGATAATAATGGTCTCAAACGCTGTTCAAACGTGATTATTGGTTTTGCACGCTAACTCTTACTTAATCCCTTAATCGCTAGCTCGGGCGATCTTAATTTTAAAAGATTAAACTAGGGATTCTTTGATGTACTTATACTTAAATAAAGTTATGTTAGTTAATCCGGCACAGATAACATATGTGTCTAGTGTAATACGTTCCGAAAATATTATTATATTTTACTTATTTACATAAGTTTTCATAGTAAGAATATTATGTGTCGAATTGCTACGACAGCTTTTTTGTTTCATTTCATTCATTTTTGTTGTGATATATCAAGTAATCTTGTTTGTCTTTAATTAAAATAAACATCAATTTATATGCAATCATTCTATCTACCCCTTTTATTGTTTCCTGAGTCTCAACATTTAAAATAAATCCCGATAGTGAATCGGAAACACTATCTGGTCTATTTATAGCCGCAACACTGAAATAGAGGAGTTAATTATAGTCTAGTGACACCGCTGGTTTTCACTACATAGGTACAGAAATGTCATACGCCGTATAGTATTGATTTTGTCGGCGGGACACGTGCATATGTCGAGTTTTTGACACAGGAAAGTGATGTGTCTTTATTATTGAGAGAAGGTGTCGGTGGCTGTGCAGGTGAGGAGTGAGCACGGGTCGTATGTATGTGTGCGGGTGTGAATGAGCGAGGGTCAGGAGCCCGGGCGGCGGGGCGCGGTATCGAGCGCACGCCACGCCTGCGCCGAGCCACTCACCTGTTGCCGTGAGGCCGTGGAAAGATACTCTTTCAAATTAAGGCCGACACCTGATACCGAAATAAAAGCAAAGTTTAGATCCCAGGATCTAAGCTCTAACCTAGGATGGTTTTGAAAATAAATAAAATTTTCACACTTATTACAAGTTGCGAAACTTTTTAATTACTTAGAGCAACTGCGCGAATTACGAAAATTGGTAAGGTTTTTTTAAAAGTTAAGAAATTACTATCCTATTATAAAAAAACAACATCCATAAAATGTACTTCAATCCATTTCACTGTTTTTTATATGCAATAATTTCGTAAAAGTAAAATTAATCAACCGTTTGGATTCTAACAAAGTAAAATCTTTACAGAAAACTATTGCAGTCAGTAATACTATGACTTTATTTAATAATAAATATAATGTTGGTTAAATTTAAAGTAAGGTCTAAAAATAATGTCGTATGTTTGGCAGCCGTATCACGAGATGGACAGTTTTGCTGCTATTGATATGAGTGTCCATTGCACAAGTTTTAGCATTTTCATATTCACGAGATTATTATAATTGATATTAAATGAAATGATTTAAAAATCGTTGCCTTTATGATGTTGATAAAAAATCCTACAATTATACAACGAATTTTTTTGAGTATACGAAAAAGAATTGACGTAAAAATATTTTTTTCAATGTATTACATGTCGTGCAGTGTAGTAGTGCAAGTCACAAAATGAGTAGCATTAACCCGATGTTTAGCTGTTAATGAATTTCTTAAATTAAGTTTAAGAAATTCATCTAACAACTAAAATCCGAGCAATTCAAGGTGGTATAGATCAAACGTAGTGATTTAGTTTAAAACTTTTAAATTGTATGGAGATATAACTCTTGATATAAAACCTCATTGATAGGTTATAACTGGACAACAGCGTAGACTAATCGGGTTAAGCTATTTTTAGTGATTCTATATTTACCGGAACACTAACGCCCATATAAAATTTTATCGTATAAAAGGATGGCATGTTATTAGTGGTTTAATAATTTAATATGCATTGAAATACTTTTTGAAACATCAGGGAGTGGACAGGCATCACCTTTGTCCAACAACTGTTTCGGCTGGCCATGGACAGAGAAAAGTTCAAGGAACTAACGGCCAACCTTCAGTAGTGAAGAGGCACAATTAGAAGAAGAAGAAGAAATACTTTTTGACTCTCTTCCCGTTAATTATATTTAAACAGTCAGCAATGAAGAATGTGCATGTTATGAAAGAATGTGGGCCACAGATAAGTTGCTTGAGACCCTTGAGAACTAAGTTTGCCTCATGCGTAAGTTCGAGTAGAGCCGGCAACCACGCTGTTCTAAACGGAACATAAGAATTGCTTCACGGAGGATTGTAAGGGTCCTATCCGGTGGAACTACACGAGTTCTACTACCTGGCAAAGTAAATGTTGTCTTTTTAAGTAAATTTGTGAATGAGTAACTCAACACTTAAGTGTTACAAACTTGAATGTTTTATTGATATAGTTTGAACCTGACTTAGAAACAGATGACAGATCCGAAACATTTTAGATTCATATCAATCAATGTTTTTTGGTGAATGCCTCCACGCCTTAGACTAGGTTACTTTGATCGAAATCCTTCTTATGATTACACGAAATCCCTGCCAGATGGGGAACAATAATAAGTAATGATGATAATTGATGATGATGAAGATATGATCAACGGGAATTAGCGTGTTTTCGTAGAATACGAGTAATATTTTTATTTTATGTTTCAGAATAAATATGACAGTAGACAAGTTGATACGAATTGCTCGCTTGAATCGCGACAGATCGTCACGTCGCGCACAAAACAGATAAAAACCTTACAATATACACGTGCATGTAGTACATGATAATATGTCTGGGAAAATTTATCCTTAACGCTACTACTGAATTTGCCATTATTTACGACATCATTGTGAGCATATATCATAAGAAAAATGTATTTTACGGTTGACAGGGGTAAATTTTATAGGCAATTTATCGGTCCTGATAAACGCCTAAGTAATTGCACTCTTCACTGAACATGACTGAATATTCTCCTAGAAAATAAATTTATCAAAATAAACCATCGCGTAAAGTGAGTTTTCAGAGAAAATATAACATGACATATGATATCATGATATTCACCAGAATTGGAGTTCTATTTGGGGACATATTGTTCAAAAGCCTATTGATAGATATCAGTGCCATTGTTTTAAGTAATAATAGAGTGTAATAACGATTTAATGTGAGGGTTTAGCAAAAGCCTATTAATTAAGACTTTGATTAAATATCACTTAATTTTCGCTGTAGGCTAACGTCGTAAAGAAATCTAGTAGTAGTATGTAGATTTCTTAAGATATTGGTAAAAAACTTCAAGGTTATGTGAAGTCTACAATTAGTACTCCGGCCGGTACGCTATGGCCTATCGCCCTCTCATTATATGTATATTCTAGCAACTTCTTCACATTTTTTATATTAGGCAGGGAAATATATACGTTAGTTCAATATCGTAAAATCCTGCCTAGTAATACCCCCACAGAAAACCTAATCCTAGTTTATTTAAACGGTATAGTTTCCAGGGTCGCTTGTCTGCGTGGGTGTTTACAGCTTCTTTGAACTACGAGTAGGTGCGGGCCACGCGCAATGTGCTGGCCATAATATTCCGGGAAAAGGTTAATTGCATTACCTTACACAGCAATAATTAAACTGTAACCATGATCCCCTTGGCTAACATTATCTTCACTTCTCATTATTAATTACTGAACAATGTCGTTGTAAATTAAATTTATAATTTACAATAAAATATATTTTTTGTTATATTAGTTGCAAGTTGTTAGTAGTTGTAGTTGCTTTATTAGTCGCAAGGGCAACTAATAAAGCAATAACGAGTCAGTACAAGCAGCAACATATATTTATTTGTGAAAATACTTGTAAGGTTAAGCATATACGGTATAGTACACGACGAGTTGGTAGAACTCATGTAGTTCGATTGGACAGGTACCACTGCCTCCCTTATAAACCTCCGTGAAACAACTCAAGGGTTTCTGTTTTGGAGAGGTATGGTTGCTGGCTATACTTACGCCTCCACACGAGGCGAACATCTTAGTCCTCAGGTGTAGCAACGAATCTGTTGCAAATGTGAGATACGATTCAATTGTACTTAGGCGGCAGTGACCACTTACCATCAGGTGAATCGCGTTTGCTATCCATTTTATACATCTAAAAAAAATATATATATTAGAATTTCTATTCGTCACTTTATCTTTTTAACCAGGCTTATCGCACAATTCACTTAACTAATTTTCATGAAACTTTACATCTACAATCTTAACGGCTCTTTGCTTCTAACCTACACCTGAATGCTGTAAAACTTTGTATGAGCAGTATGAAATTAAATACTGTTCTGAAACTTGGTACTAGTTTTGTGTGCTAATCAAATATCGAGACTTTATATTAAAAGGAGCTAGATAAATGATTACTAGTTTATGCGGATATGCTTGTACAAAATAAACAAACAAAATTGAAGCGATTTTTATGAGGAAGTTCTAGAAATCCCTTCACCAAGGAACTTTAATGAAAAATTTAATACCTCTAGACCCAGGGGTTTCTGCTGTGTGTTAATAGTTCAGTCGTCAGCCTTCAAATCAGGCAATCGTCTTCAATCAATCAGTTCTTGGTTTTAGAATTTTGCTATATTATATACATATTAAATATTCAGTATATATTCTTCTGAAGAAGTTATACATACACCAAACAATTTGTACTTAGGCTTAATTTGCAAAGTATCTACGCTTTCTCCTGGAATTTCGGATTTCGATGCGCGAAACGTAGATTTTTTTATAATATTAATTTGAAAGGATTTGTGCTGCGTCTGCATTAAAAAAAAACCTTATAAGAGCGGTTAAAGCATTATGCTGAAATTTGTGATAAAGGTGAGGTTTACGCACATTAGGCTTTTTATTTTCACTTACTAATGTACTTCACTTTCTTTTACATATTACTAATGTACTTGATATTTCGCAGTATTTGTTCCAAAACCAAAATATAATTAAAGCAAAAAATAACGTGTACAACAAAAACGCAAAAAAATGTTTTATAATTTTGATATCAGTGAAAAAATCCACACAGATTAGAACTTCCTCCGATTCTGAAGTCGCTAAAATGTGCTTTATCAAATGATTAATATGGAGAAGTATTAAGAGTAAGAAGGAACGTCAGCATGTCAGGAACGCTATTTTAAACTTCTCAACTGCCAGTAAAGCTTTGATTAGGTAGTGTAATATAGGTGTAGTACCTATATCTATATATATAAAAGGCAAAACTGATTAACTGACTGACATATCAACGCACAGCCGAAACTACTGTACCTAGAAACTTGAAATTTGGTACAGGGGTTCATTTCATGATCTAAGTGAGCACTAAGAAAGGATTTCTCGAAATTCTACCCCAAAGGGGTTTTCGACTTCTACGCGGATGAAGTCGCGGGCAAATGCTAGTAGTATATAATAATAGTACATTAAATTACTTGTTAGTGAATAGGGGATTGTATGGAAAGGAAAATATTCGAGAAAGGGCGAAATATGACGAGAAGTGTATAATTTGTAACATTTACGTTATGTCAAATTAGTTTCGAACTCAAACTCGTTATGGTAAACTTTTATAATGTCTTCTTTTTAATAATGTATACTATATTTACAAAAACAAAATTACAATTTCATAAGCAGGTCATCGTTAAATGACTTGGTCAATCGCCCTCGTGCAACAGGTCCATTAGTAGCTTCCGACAATCGGCGGTAGCACAACACTACTAACAAAGACCAATTATCGCGAACACGTCTAAGCAATGCGATATCCAGGTGCTAATTATGAATGATTAATCTGGTTTGATTCAGACTTGATTTGCGTGGTATATTTTCTGTGCAATTAATGACTCAATTAGTAATCCAGTCAATTATGAATAAGTAAAATTCGAATATAAGTTGATATTAGTACCTATTAGATACTACCTATAGATTAGCGTACCCATAGATTGATACATAAACAAACATAACTAATAGGATTTTTTTATATATATCATGAGCGTCAGTGATCGCCACCTTACGTGGACTGAATGTCCATTGCTACTTTAAATTTAAAAAAATGATTATTTATAACAACATTGCATATGTACAGTTCTTAGCCTTTAGAATAATGTTTTAAAAGAAATCTCCGAAGAAAGAAATATCGTTTGCATTCATATTTTATCTACCTATCAATATCTTTAAACGAGCATTTCTTGTATTTATATATGTATATAGAATCTGAATCTCGAAAACGGCTCCAACGATTTTCGTGAAATTTTGTATGCAGGGGGTTTCGGGTGCGATAAATCGATCTAGCTAGGTTTCATTATTAGAAAACGTCGTTTTATCTGTATTTTCAGGCAATGAAAAACGAAAAGGTATGCTATTCAATATGGCAGAAAATCTTAGGTCGAATTTATTTTGCGTTGACCATTGGTACCCTAGTCAGTGCAACAGGTCAATTAGTCGTTTCCGACAGTCGGCTTAACGACGCAGTGCCTATTAAAGAGAATGTATTATCACAAATCCGTCGCAATAACACGATTTTACTACTTAAAGATTGATGATTGTGATGCAAATGATTCTTTATAGATATTTGACACTTGGACTTCAGGGATTTTATGGAGCGCGATTTTGTTATGACGAATGGACTGCTGAGGGATTTCAGAATTCATATCCTTTAGTACAGTAACATAACATAATAATATTGAAATACTTGTCATTTTAAGGAAATAAACTTTTCACTTCAATAATTTAGTCTTCACGTAGAATCAATAAAATAAATAAATATTATTCTTTAGGACCTCTCGCTCTCTAATAAGACTCAGTGGTTCGACTTTCAGTTATAGAGCTATATATACATCTTCTGAACTGTAATAAATATAGATATGCGTACATTGATTTTTTACATAATGTGTATTACTTATTTACTTCGGCCGTTATATCAACAAATTAATGATGATTAGATAAATTTTAGCAAATGTTTCGTAATTTCATTTTACGTTATTTATATTTCTATCGTAAAATGGAAAGGAGATATTGTCGAACTGTTTTAGGTGTCATTTTTCCTATGTAGCGGCGCAAGCAGCACATACGAGGTGTCAAAGTTGAAATTCAGAAAGAGGATAGCGAAATTTATACATTTACCAATTTTCAAACCTCCCTGAAAATTTTAATTTTCAGGTAACCCCTATTTTTACAACTATTCTATTAAATTGTAATAAAATACATATTCCTAAATGCAGCTTTTAGAAATCGATATTTCGTTATTAATTTAAAATATAACCTTATTTAATATATTAAGCATATTATATGAAGTTATTTTCATCTATTAGAGAATTAATTATAATTTTATATACTTATATTATTCTTAGTAAATGAACTTGCGAGTTCTGTGTTACGTTTTCACCCGTACTTTAACTTTCAAAGGGATTACGACCCTTAAAGATAACAGTTAAAATTATGTAAATACTTAGTAAAATAGAATTATAAACTTGATACTATACATTACTGATCTATATGTGAGTCGCAAGAATGTACGTGAAATCCAGTAAATATTTAGATATGTATCTATTGTGCCATGATTTATTTTCGTGGTATCACAACAAAGGATACCCTACCCTTTTTATCTTTTCACGCTTCAATAAAATACAAATATTTCACCCAAATTTTTCCACTTTCATCAAAAGGGTATACTTACGTGTATGGCGTAATAGTACGATTCGTCTGTAATGTCGTATACCTCATTCGTTATCTTTATATTTAATTTAGACATGAAAACACATAACAAACAACGTAATGTAAACAGAATATAAGAGCCTGTGATTCATACTACGAAAATCTGATTCGTTTTACACATTTCCTAAATGTATGAAACGAATAAATTTTAATAAATCTCCTGATTTTTGTCATTGTAATTCGATATTTCTTGCTTAATAAGTAAAAGTTTTTATTCCATATCAATATGTTCACATTTAAAAAAGTTAAAGAATACTGAAAGTACCTTAATATTATCATTATTATGTCTGAGCCAAAACTATTGAATTAAAGGTCTCGTGAAGGTTGCTTGATGCTCTACGTAGAGCGTATATTATGACAAATTGATTTCTAAGTATGTCTTCTACACGATGCATATAACAAAATATTTAGTCGTGCGGAAACTTAATATACCAGACACTTAAGATATACTTAAAACAAGATAGACTCTCTTATTATAAAAAATACTTTATAGCATTTAATTTTCAGTTTTGTGTCTCTGAATATGATTATTTGTACGTGCATCACGCAAAACTACTGAACAAAATTTGACGGAGTTTTCACAGATGTTTAGTTATTAAAATTTGGTACAGGTGTTTTTTTGATATGCTATTTAGAGGCAGATTTATTAATAATAAGTAATTTCTGACGGACTTGGATGACAGATACACAATCATTTTATATGCTCGAATAAGATATAGGTTAGGTGCCTTTGTGTTGAATATTTTTGGAATCAGCAATCAAAATTAGTCAAATTAGGGTATTTCAAATCTATTTTGGTTTTTCAATCACAAATTTCAAAATTCTGAGATTACGATTTTGTCATAACCAAAAATATTAAGTAGTATCTTGTAGGTTTTTATTCTTACCTATAAAATTATTCACTATCTAAATTTTGAATCGGAAAATTATTACCGTCGGAGTGGACCATTCATTAACTTTTTTATTACGACTTCAAAGTAAAGTTCTATTGATCTAATTATTCTTGAAAACTCATTTTTGGGGCGCCCTTTAGAGTTGAAAAAGTGGAGCTTGTAAATAAATTACGGGCTTAATTTTTGTTTAGAATGTTTTCTGAGGCCGTCCTTTCTCTTCGCTTCTAAGTAATATAATGTACGGAACAAAACGTTACTTATAATTGCTTTTGTTAATTTCAATTGGTGCGTATTAAAGTAAATATCTACGATAGAGTTTTAGTTTCAAAATCTTATTTAATTTTTAAAATATGTCACTGGTTATATATTGATCTAGTCTTGATTACTAGCACAGGAAATAGAAATCTGTTCAATATATCTATTTCGAAAATAATATAAAATTTGTTACATGTTGCATATTTAATATAGTTTAATTATTATAAAACCATGAGAGTATAACAGTACTAGTTACTTTTTGAAGAATATTATAATACAATTTCTTCATGTTATTCCAGTAACACATACATATTTCATTTAGTGTCACAAGCACTTTTAAATATGAGTAAAATTTCCAGGTACGAATGCGTATTCCCCAAGGTGTTTAATTTTCATTGTGTTATTAGTTGCTACTAATAACAGAATGAACAAGTAAAAAAAGTAATAATAGGTAGATATAAAATAATGTAGAAGCTTTTTTTAGTGTCAATCTATAATTTACGTCTTACTTCTCGGGGTCAGGGTTAGACTAGTAATTAGACATCCGTAGCCGATCTCATAAAGGATTTACTTATAGGACATGTATACGCATTTAAAAGGTATTAGAATTCCTGTTTCTCGACTTGGGAGAGAATCGGGTAAATATTATGACAAAAACAGATATCTATTTTTTTATCGTATAAAGGTAGCAAACGAGCATGCAGTTCACCTGATGGTAAGTGGTCACTGCCGTCCATGGACATCAGTAATCAGCGCCAAGTACGATTAAATCATACCTAAGTTTAATCACAGATACATTGCTACCCCTGAGGACTAAGATGTTCGCCTCACGTATAGTGTATAGGCGGCAACCACTTAATAAAATAACCAAGTAGACGATGGAGCTTGCAAACGATCGGTTCCATGTGTACTGCCAACAGATGATGTTGTAATTAAACATGTTTTATAACTAACAAGCCGTTATACTACAATACAAGTTTAACCGAGTAATGCTGATTCGTAACTTTATTCTTAATAGCTGTTTAATTTTTAGTATTTGTTGTTAGAGTGCCCAAAAAATGTTCAGTTAACAATTCAAGTTTCTACCTATTACAGTTCAAGATACGCAGCCTTGTATCTACGTAGATATGTACGTAGCTACGCACTAGCCTTCGTAGCAGGGCTACGTTAGTACTCTAGTTGGAAAAAGTGGAAAATAAAAAAACATATACACATTTTTAAGTGAAAAAATATGCGCTTCATGAATTCTAAATATATAATTAACTTGAACTTATTACCATTATTCCTATTAAATGAATTAATTAATTTTTGGTTGGACTTGCCCCCGTACTTTAATTATGTATTACTAACTGTGCCCGCGGCTCCGCCCGCTACCCCTCTTTTTAGGGGTTGAATTTTTATGGCCTAAAACCTGGCCAGGGGTCTTCTCGACAGATTTGTCAAGTTTGCATCAAAATCTGTTAAGCCCTTTTCACGTGATGCGCGGTCAAAAAAATATACAAACAGATAAACAGACAAACAGACAAAAAATCTAAAAACTGCTAAAACGTTCTGTTAGCGATTCTAAGGATCCCCAGCCAACTATTTTTTGAATATCTTCCATGTACAGACTTTCGACCCTCTTTAGCTTTATTATATGTATAGAT